>JAJOOE010008797.1:0-27489 GCA_036250405.1 Solanum raphanifolium | reverse complement strand
CTTCAATTCTTCTTGATCAAACGGCTACTATTGACAGTGAAAAGACTGCTCGTCCTAATAACAATTCTGCTAGAGGATTTGAAGTGATCGATAGAATTAAATCGGAGGTTGATAAAGTTTGTGGACGTCCAGTTGTGTCTTGTGCAGACATATTGGCTGTTGCAGCTCGTGACTCCGTAGTTGCTGTGCGTATTAACTTTTCCTTTTTTACCTAACATACCCTATAGTTAATTTAGTGTATGAATAAAACTGATATTTTGTTACATTGACACAGTTACATGGACCAACATGGGAAGTGGAACTAGGAAGAAGGGATTCGACTACAGCAAGTAGAACCACTGCTAACAATGACATTCCAACTCCATTGATGGACTTACCTGCACTTATCGACAACTTTAAGAAGCAAGGTTTGGATGAAGAAGACCTGGTTGCTCTCTCTGGTGGCCACACACTAGGGGTTGCTCAGTGTTCCACCTTTAGGAATCGCATTTACGATGAGACTAACAACATCGACTCAACCTTTGCAAGTCAACGTCAAGCAAATTGTCCGCGTAGTGGTGGTGATTCCAATCTTGCTTCCCTTGATCCTACACCTGCTCTTTTTGACTCCAAATATTTCACTAACTTGGTGTCTAAGAAAGGGCTATTGCATTCCGATCAAGCACTGTTTAGTGGAGGAGAGACTGATGAGCTTGTTAAAACCTATAGTACCAACCTAAGAACTTTCTCGAAAGATTTTGCTGAGTCTATGATTAAGATGGGTAATATCAAGTCATTGACCGGAAATGAGGGCCAAATTCGTGTCGATTGCAGGAAAGTGAACTAAGCACGTGCTTCTTGTAAAGTATTTTAAAAAATTGATTATTTTTCAATTGTGTTGTGATTTTAATTCATTTGTAACCTTTGTTACGTTAATTGTTCGGCCATTAATTTTCCAAGAAATTGGATCTTGTTGTTTTCATGTGGCGAGTGAACAAAGATAGTAATATTCCTCTTTTCGTTTTTAATAATTAGATTGATTATCTTCCAAGTTGTTTGATAAGTAGATTACAAAATTAATAATTAATTTGAATAAGCTATATCTTCTCTTCTTCTCTGTGGACTGTGGTTAAGAGGCATGTTAAAGTAATTTAATTTAGACGTTTAAATTTTAAATGTGATAAGTATCACTTATCTAAATATGCACTTGAGAAACTAAATAAAATGTTTAATAAGTCAATTTTGATTGGAGGCCATTGAGAGGTGAGTGGTAATTTCAAATTTGTTTGTCTAAAGTTTGAATCTTGTAAATATTTCATTCGGGGTTCGCTATCTTCATAATTGTTTGACAAGTATATTATAAAACAAACTATTTACATAAGTTATCAAAAAATACCGAAACTATGGGGTGTTTGGTATGAAGGAAAATATTTTTCTAGAAAAGTGAATTTCTAACTTATTTTCTCATATTTGGTTAGTGAGTAGAAAATATTTTTAGTGTTTGGTTGGTGAATGAAAAACATTTTCTAAAAAATTACTCCCTCTGTCCCAATTTATATATATGACTTACTTTCCTTTTTAGTCCATCCCAAAAAGAATGACACACTTTTATATAAAGTAACAATTTAACTATAAAATGTCTATTTTACCCTTAATGAAATGATTTGTAGCCACACAAATTTCTATCATTCATTTTAGAATTTAGACCACAAATTTTAAAAGTCTTCATACCTTTCTTAAACGTCGTGACGGGTCAAAGTACCTCACATAAAATAGGACGGAGGGAGAATATCCTTTATTTTTGGCTAGAGTGTAGAAAATTCTTTTTCGAGAAATCACATTTAACCCGCAAAACCAACCATGATAATTAATTCAACTTCCAACCTTGAAACCGAACTAGGACATTACCCCCGACGACCGATACGAATCTGACTCAGGACTTGTACTTGAATTTCGATTCGAGACTCGATATTCGAACTAGGACCCTACCCAAACGACCGATCCGAGATCCAATCTCGACATTCGACCCAAGACCTGACCCCCAACTCTTGACCCCGAACTCAACCCCAATGTCTAATTCCAGACTTGATCTGGACCCCCGACTTGGCACCTGATGCCGATGTGAGATCTGACACCCAAACCAGAGCCCAATTTTGCAAACCAAGATACAACCTTGGGAATTGACCAGACTCCCGAACCAGGATCTGACTTCTAAATCGATATCTGAACTTGGACTTGGGATCCGACTCTGATCCGAGACCAAATATCTGACCCAGGACCTGACCTCAACATTCAAACTTAGACACAATCGATCAATTCGAGATTCGACCCTCACGGTCGAATAAAAACTCGACTTTCAAATTAGGACCCAACCTTGACAATCAACAATCAACAATCGATGAGGGACGCAAATTTCAAAACGAGACTCAACTCGACTCAACTTTCGACCCAAGATTCGAATTTCAAATCGGAATTTGACTCCAACTTCCGAACTGGGACCCAACCATACTGTTATGCCGTAATTTTCCTATCTTTAAAAAATCACTTTTGAAACGTTCCAAGTATAAAATAATTTGAGAAAAATACTTAGAAAAGAGTCGCCGCTTAATTTTTTAAAGAAATTAAGAAAACTTAAAATTTTCAAAGATTTAAACATAAAAAAAATCATTTGAAAATACCTAAGAGGGTTCGGGGTTCAATTTACACTTCGAGAAGGGTTTAAGCATTTGAAGTGTCCGCTAACATGTGGTTGACCTGCGACTTGACTAAATTATATTTTGACTACTCCTTAGAAAAAATGATTTAATATAGAAAATAATAATTCATAATATTGATTAATTTTGAAAAAAAAACGATTAAATAAATGACGCATTTTTTTTTCTATTTTTTTCAAGCTAAGGGAACTTTAATTGAAACATTTCAATTAAATTATGGGTAAAGAATTTAAACAAATTTACACTAATTAAACCTATTTGAATTGTTTTAAAAAATAATAATTTGAACCAATTTGATAAATTAAAGCATGAGGACTATCTTAAATTAATTAAAAATGAAAAGGAACCAAAGTTTTGACTAACTTTTGAAAAAGTGATAGAGTAAAGAAAAACACGTTTTTTTTAATGAGTAAAAAAAAAAGTTATTAATTAAATAGCATATCTTTTTAAGAACAAATATACTTAATTAAGGACATAAAAATTTGATCGGTGTACTAGACATAAAATAAATGAACACAAAAGATGTTTTAAAGGTAAATCAACATAAAGAAAATAACTCATCTTTTGGGGATCTAAGTAAATTAATTAATAGTTCTAGAGTTATAGAGTTAAACAAAATTAGTCAAACATAATTAAAACAATTAGGCGAGTAAAAGAGATAATGAAATTGGGCCCCTTCTTGGGCCAATTTCGCTGCAAATTTTTGGGTTTTAACCCAATCCCTTTTTTGTATACACCGACTGTATATTAGTGTATATCAGCTCTTTTCATGTATCTCTTGCTTCCGAACACCTGTGTTTTGCTTTCGCCTTGTATTTTTGCGTGTTTGAGTTGTGTATCGATGTATATAGTTGTATACAACCCCCTTTTGGGCTTTCCGAGACCTGTTTCAGCTTCTAATTTCTCGAGATGATGAGCTCAACTCGATAATGTTGAGTTCGGGACTCCATGACACATTCGAAATGCAAAGGGAAGAGATAGAAGGGAGTCTAATGGACTCAAACAAAGGGGGTTCATGCAAATAAAGAAATGGTAAAAGATTAGTAAGACATTCGACTTTAAATGATATTATATTAGATAAAAATAGATAGAGTTAAGTAAAATTACACATAAAATATACCAGCGTGCTAATGCAGAGCGAAAACTCTAACTAAGATATTTGGACTTTTTTAAAGTGGCCTGACGAAACACTTGGAAGAAAACCAAAACAACGAACTCTACTAATTAATGAATTAAGTAGAAGAGTTTAAATCTATGATTTTTCTTACTACTACAAAAATGAATAAATAAAATAAAGATATAATTAAAGTAACCTGCATATTATTTCTAAAAAAAAAATCAACAACAAACACTCAACTCTATCAAAAATGCTTTTAAAGTAAGAAAACACAAGCTGAAAATTTTATCATATAAAGACGCCAAAAGGAACTTTTAACGAACAACAAAACCGATTTTAAGTAATGTAATCATATTGTCTAATATGCCAAAGAAACACAACTTCAAAGCTACATCGCTCTCGAAAATAATCCCTTACCATTATGACTAAACTAAGTAAAATTATTTGCAAGACATGACTTATCTTTAAAATTAAAGAAAACTTATACCCATGTATATAGTAACATAATCTGCCAAGAGAAATTCAAAACTCACATTTGTAGGTATAGAATATAGAGGGTTACAATATTAAGGAAAAATTGCAACCTACTTTTCAACTAAGACAAAATGAAGTTATATATTTTCCAGATTTTAAAACATTGCCTACTAAACAACAAATACACGATTTAATTAACAAATGGCGCAGAGCTTCAATTAACACTTACGTGCTAAGAGTAGTAACAATTCACAAAAAAAATGCCTATAATCAAGGCGTCCTTTTACATAAAAAAAAACAGAGCATTTAGTATGCATAATCTCTAACTAAACCAGGGACTATAACCATCTCCCTAAACATACTTTTAAAATAACAATAAAACAATGCAAATTTTATCAAATAAAGATGCTGAATGAACGTTAGCTAATAACAAACTAATTTCGAATAAAGATCTATTCACAAAACAAAACTATTTCTTTATTACAAGATGGGCCAAATCATGAAGGAATAAAACCTTAGATTAACTAAATAACATTAACGGCATGATATGATTTTATTCAGATAAGCATAATTGTATATCGGCTAGATGGAAAATAGAGAAAGGATAGGAGCATCACCTGTTGCGGGGCAGTGAACGGGAACGACGAGCTTGAAGGTAGCAATTTCCACCACCAAATTCGAATATTAACAACAAACCGAGATAATCTAATCGGCGACCTTTTCAGAACTTAAAAACCAGAGAACTAAGTATAAAATTTTAAGTGTAAAATGACTATTGCCAAAGAAACTCCAACTCAAACTTTTTTCTTTTCAACGGTGATTAAAATAGATGAATATATAGATGGAAATTAGGGAGAAATCCGGTGAACTTTCGAATTCCTTCTGCCTCTTTTCGAGACAACAGTGCGAGGGATTAGAAAATCCCTTAGAAAGGGGGAAAAGAGACGGCAATGTGATCTATGGCGTGATTTACTCGCCGAATTACTGGGTTTACATCTGGAAGAAGAAAATGAGTATGGGCAGTGGGGTCGGGGTACTGTTGGAATTGTTGGTTTTCAGCGAGGAAGACGAAGTCGGGGCGGTGGGGTACTGTAGGGTCGTTTGGTGGCTGATGTCGTTGTATTTGGGATTAGTGTATGTATATTGTATTGTTTGGTGGGTTTCTGGAATGGGTTTCTTTTGTGAAGGGAAAAAAATGGGCTGGGTCGGGAAAATGGATTGGGGTCGGCTACTGTATTGTATTGCATTGAGGGAATAGGCTAGGATTAATTATTTTTCTGAAGGGAAGTGGGGCTGGGTGGGAATTGGAAAAGAGAATTTGATGGGCTACTCTCTATATTGCTAAAGATTGGTTAAGGATGACCCATTTAGGACTAGATCAACTTATGTTAAAAAGAAAATAGCCAAATTGCCTTACTAAATGGCAATTTCAGCTAAATCTAGACGAGACGAGTTAATATTAATTAATTAACAAGTTTCTTAATATTAACAAAATAAAATAATTAATTTAATTGTAAACTAGTCGATTTAAATAAAAACTAATTAATTCAAAGTTAAAACTATAATTCAAACTAAAACTAAATAAATAAAATATTTATTTTAATGATGTAGAAATCTTTTGATATGATTTTCAAATATTTATAAAATATATCAATAAATATATAAGAACCATGTGTTATTTAAATCTTATAAAAATGACTAAAATCACTTCAAAACTTGAAAAATATTTTATAAACTAATTATTCTAAATTATTTGAAATCTAAGAAGCTCAAAAAATTAATTTCTATCGGGGAGGATCAAAATTGGGTGTCAACAACTGTCCCTCATTTTACTTGGATTGATGCACGAAATTCGAGGAAAATGAAATTGACAAATCCAATTTTAACCGACCACATTTTCATCTTTTCTGAAAAAAAAGATTTTGGTACAGACTTTAGGAATTATGGCCGAATCCTGGAAATAGGTTTCCAACATATCTCAGGCTATATGAGAATTCATGCCACTTGTAGTTCGATACGCTTGATTTGACACACGATTTTGAAAGAATTCAAAAGCTATCCCGATATCGATTTATGGAGGGACCGAAATGCTCGAGAATAAGATTTAGGAGCGAATGTTGGAATACAGCTGAGTTTTCAATATTGATCCCGCCTACATATCCCCCAACTTAGGGAATCAGCCTGCTTGCAGTTTGACTCAATCTGTTGAATATGAAATCTATTATGCAAGATAACCTTCGATTTAGGAGGAGTGACAAGTAAGTCGAGTATGCAAAAGAGGCTTGCAACCTCTTAGCCATGAATGTGGCGCACTTCACACCCATAATTAAGAACTTGCATGGACATAATTTTCGAAGCTCTTAGTGCATTGTCACTCAGATTGGAAAACTTCTTCTGGTAGAGACCAAAAATTTTCAGATGCGAAACTGAAACCGACAAACCCAAAAATAATCCCACATGCCTTCTGACAGGGGTGTGGTTTGATTGTGGTGGAAGTCGCTCCTCTGCTCGCGTCCTAAGAGTTTGACACTCTTCTTTGGACTATGTCTCAATTCACTGCTAAGAGAAGGTTCCACGTTGTGTTGTATCCTAATTGATGTCGTCCGCACCGTGTTGACACTTAATTCTTTTCCTTGGACACTTGACGTCAGCTTCCTCTAGTTTGACGTAAAGCAAATAAAGTTTGTGGATTATATTTGCAATATAATCTTCAATGTACTCTTTCTTTGATGTCGAAGTAATAAAATAAGCTGATGCAGTACGTTGACAGTTCTCTTGATGTCTGTTTAATCTAAAAATATATGTAAAGGGAAAATGACTGAGTTTTCGAAAAGCCGATTAAACTTATGGTTTAAGAGAAATCGGGTTTCCAAAAAAACAGAGTCGCCACTTAATTTTTAGTAAAAAATCAAGAAAAAATTCTTACGATTTTCAAAAGATTTAAACAGATAAAATCAATTGAAAACGGGTTCGAAGTTCAATATATATTCCGAGAAGTTGTTAGGCCCTCGGAATGCCCGCTAACTTGCGGTTGACCGGCGATTTGACTAAAACGATTTTGACTAATTTTGAGAAATTTAACATAAGAATATTTAAATAAATTACAATATTTAATTAATTTTGAGAAAATAATTAGATAAACGACACATTTTTCTTTTTTAGAGAAAAGAATTCAAAATGACACATTGGACTTGTGATACGAGAAATTAGAATTTCAATAAAACTAGATTAATTAAAATTTATTTAATTCTTTTTTTAAGATAATAATTTGAACCAATTAAAGCATGAGACCATTTTAAATCAATTGATAAAAAGAGAACACACACGATTTTATTTTAATTTAGTTCATTTGAGAAAAGTGTTAACTTAAAACCATTTAAATAAGCGAAATGATTAAAGGAAGAGGCATTCAAAACATGTCCTTTTAAAAAACAAAAGATTTAATTAAAATGAAATATGGCCAATATATTTGATTAGTAAGATAAAAAAAAAAAAAACAAATATAAGAATGTATTAAAGGTAAGCCCATGTAAAGAAATTAACTTATCATTTGGGGAATTTAATTAGGTTAGTTAACAAATTAAAAGTTAGAGTCAACACGCAATAAACAATAAATAATCATAATTAAATAATTAAAGAGTAGGGAGAAATTGAATTTGGGCCTCCTTTTGGGCCAAACTCGCTGAAATTTGGGGGCTTAGGCTCAATCCCGTTTTTGTATACACTGGTTGTATATCAGTGTATATCGTATGAATCCAGCCCATTTTTCTTGTATATAAGGCTGTATACCGAATGTATACAACCTAATTCAACTTCCAAAACGCCTGTTTCAATTTTTGGCCTTGCATTTGTTAAGTTTTGACATGTATATCATGTATACAGAATCTGTATACCAGTGTATACCAGCCTTTCCCTGCGTTTTTGCTTCCATTTACCCTGTATTTTAGCCTCCCTTTCAACTTTATTGGATCGACGAGGCAGAATCGAACTTAGACTCGAAGATATGCAAAGAGAGAGTCCAAAAGGGACTCGAATGGAGTTCAAAGTGAACTCGGACAAGGAAGTTCATGCACAAAAGGAGATAAGAGTTAATAACCGATCATGATAAGACTTTTTCGAAAATATTAGACAATTTATTTGGATGCAACAACAATCCTCTCATTTTGGTAATGAATCAACACTCCCAAATTATTTATAATAATAGACCAAACACACCATGATACAAACATGTATTCTTAATAAATAAGCAACTAGTGATGCTAAAGAAATATGAATACTAAAAGTTAAAATTAATTTCATATTAACATGAAGTGCTAAATGCCAGCAGTAAGACTAATGGCCATTACTGGACTTAAGACAAACTTAAACCAACGACATATGTCCAGTGAGATACTATTTCAACCACACAATGAAAAAATACTATCACTATATATAAACTATTTCAGCTATGAGCAACAAAATAGGAAAAGAAAGAAGCTTAAGCTAGTGCCTCTCAGATAGAACCCAATCTGGAGAGAAAACAAGTATCATGCTCATAATATAAGAGTTCGCAATACTCTAAGTCGATAAAAAGAGAAGGTATTTCAATATTTACAGAGCTTATTGTGGGAATCAAACAATCGGGTCATGTTGATTTTCTTTCACAAATTAAGATGCATCTCATATGACTTGAAAGAACATACCGCATTATTGTAATTTCGAACATAAAGTGACTCGAGAACTAACACGGCACATCCGCAAAGGCCAAGAAAACAAGAGAAACAACTTTTTTTTTACTAGAAAATCGACCCCCAACATGAACCAAACTAACTCGACTAGACTAACATCGAAAGCAGCACGCTCATAGCATTCACATATCTATTCAAAGATGAAAATAGCGAAAGCAAGAAAGGTTGGACATACGAACGGAGGTGAAAGAGAAACTAAGCATACAAAGGTCATTTTGAATCTTGTATCCTTTAAGAAGAGAAACAATATTAAGACACTAAGAGCTCGAACGACAGAAACATGACTTCATCAAGTAACGCCATGTAAAAATAGCGGAAGCGAAAAGAGTATCGTAAAAGGAAGAGCATTACCTTCTCCGGGCAGCGAACTGGACAATAACGAACTGACCACGAAAGAGCATCCACCACTACGCGAGGCTCCGGCGAGATTTGAACGGACAGAACCTAGCAAACAGGAAGTTTCAAGAACTTTTCGCTCAAGTGTATTTCTTCCTCCAAACTCTAGCTAATTTCAATACTATCTCTAACTCTTTCTCTAATTATTTTTCTAACACCCAATTTTTCCAATTCCAAGAGCCCCCTCTTAACAGTGAGTAATATGCCACATATATAGAAGGAAAATTAGGATTTCGAAATGGGGGAAAACGGATAGAAATTCCAAATTCAAAAATTGAATTCCTTCACCAATTCGGACAAACACCTTTTCCTAAGATTTTCAAACCATTCCGGAAGAGGAAAGGGGAGAAACGCGTGTTGTACGAATTGAGAGGGACGTGAATAAGGAGAAAAAAAATTGCAGTGTACGTTGGACTGCCCTTACTGTTTCTCCCTGCTAGCGTGAAGATGTTGCCTCACAGCTGGAGTCGTTGGGATTGTTTGGAGTTGGATGCTAGCGTTGGGGAAAGAAAAAAAGGTTGGGTCGGTGAAGGATTGGGCCGGTTTGAGAGAAGTGAACTGGGCCTGGGAGCTGCTGGTGAGAAGCTACTGATGTTGGAAGTGGGCTGGGATGGTTGGAATTAATTTTGGGTTAGGAAATGGGTGGTCTGCTGGAAAGGTTGAAGGAAAAGGGGAAAGTTGGGCCGATTTTTGCTGGAATTAAGGCCCAAAAATGGCCTGAAAGGGTTTGAAACAATTGGTAGGGAATGGATTGAATTTGTAATTTAGGATTTGGCCAACTGAATTGCAAAATTAACCAACTCAAGTCAAAAAACTTAAGCAAATTGAGTTTAACTAATGAGTTTGGCTAAAATTTAAATAAGATGAATTAATATGATTAACTAACGAGCTTCTTAATTTCAACGAAATAAAATAATAAACTTAACTGATTTAAAATCGAAACCATAATTTAAACTAAATTAATTTAATAAAATATTTACTAAAATTAAAATCTTTTTGAGATGACTTTCGAAATATTTATAAAATATTTACTAATTATATACAAAATTATATAAAACATATATATTACTTAAAAATTATGAAAAGTGACTAAAATTACTTTAGAATAACTTGAAAAATATTTTGAATGTTATAAAACTAATTATTTCAAGTCGTTCGGAATTTAAGAAACTCGATGATTAATATATATTGTGGAGGTCCGAAATTGGGTGTCAACAATGTCGTTTTTGCAAAGAAAAATGATGCAGTCGATGTTGATCTTCTTGTGATGGGTGAATCTTTCTCTTGCGATGTATAACTCCTCCTTTCGCAATGCATGAATCTTTTTCCTGCGATGTATGAATCTTCTCTTGCAATGCATGAATTTTTCTTTTGCTATGCATGAATCTTTCTCTTGCAATGCATGATTTCTTCTTCTCGCGATGCATGAATCTTCTCTTGCAATGCATGACTTCTTCTTTTTTCGCAAATGCATGACATTTTTTCCTGCAATGCATGATTTCCTTCTCTTGCGATGCATGACTTCTTTCTCCTGTAATGCGTGAATCTCTTCTCTTGCAATGCATGAATCTTTTGATGATGCCTCATTGATACCGAACGAAGATAATGTTTCACCAAGCAATATATTTGATATTCTGGGTATCTTTTGGATGGCGGTAACGTCTTAATCTATAATATAAATAAAAATGACCTTCAGGGTAAGAACATTATCATAACCGATAATATAGTGCAGATAAACGTCTTCCAGGTATCTTTACTTACTGGAAAATAATAATATTGCTCTCTTTGTGGCTTTTGTTTATTCCATCTCCGAACATAGTTGCAATGTTCATTTATGATCCTCACTTGGCTGAGAATTTGAATGAGATATGCTACTTATATTCCCAATTCTTTGGTATAAGAAGCATGAAACTTTTCCTGCATCCACAAAAAAATGTCAATTTTGGGGAGCTCTTCGCCCTTTTTACTTCTCCATATTCATTGAATGGAGTAATATGTTGATTTTGAGGCAACATATAGACCTGCATCCACAGAAAAACTGTTAGTTTAAAAATGAGTTGATCTGTGTTGATCTCTTCGGTTGTCTGCTCCTTGTTTTGCTATCTCTGATTAAATTTTCTGATCTCCCGCTTCTTGATAGAAAAGACAAAACATTTTTATGCAAAAATAATTGAAATATGAAAGAGAAGTTTTTAAGAAAATAGATTTTCAAAAGTAATGTTTTGGAAAAGGTCACTGTCAAGTGTCATATCACGTCAAGCTTAATGAACGTCTTTGAGGTTGATGCTTCGAGGTCTATCTGATTATTTGCTGGAAGTATTCAAAGTTGCTCTAAACTGCCGATGACCCTTGTTGATGAACATACTATGGAATTTTTGAGATCCTCTAAAACATTTTGTCTCAGTTACAGTTCTCAATGTAACTTCAGTCTTGACTACGTTGAAGAGATCTTCTTCCTGAGAATTTTTGAGTTCCTTTCAAAAAATTTGTCCCAATTTCTATAGTAGAGAGAAATAGAAATCTTACGGGAGATATGACCGAGCCGTTGTGGTGCCTACGTATCCCGTTAAGGCAGGAATCGGGTGAAACGTAGTTCCCCCTCAAAGATTAACAAAAAAAAGAAAATTTAAGCAAAGGACTGATCGAGGCCGACATAGGCCGCCTACGCATCTCATTCTTGAGAATTCAGGTCGAACATAGTTCATATACAAAAGAAAATATTTAAAAAGGGATAGAGGGGTGACCAGGCCGACATAGGCCGCCTACGTATCTCCCAAGGAGAATTCAATCCCTATGTAGTTCGAATACAGAGGGATAAAATTTTAAACAAAGTGATTGCAAGCAAATAAAATGCATACAAAGAAAAACATACTGAAACTTCACACATAGTATCTTTTGACAGCATCTGAGTTTATTGGTTTCGGCCATTCGATGTCATCCATCTCAGACAGGACCATGACACCCCCTGATAACACTTTGCGAACCATGTAGGGTCCTTACCAATTTGGTGTAAATTTCCCTTTATACTCATCCTGATGAGGGAAAACGCATTTAAGGACCAGCTGACTAACTTCAAATATCCTGGCTATTACTTTCTTGTGGAAAGCACGAATCATTCTCTGTCGGTAAATTTGACCATGAGAAACAGCAACCATTCTCTTCTCATCGATCAATGTTAACTATCAATCCGCTTGCGAACCCAATCAGCATTACTCAATTCAGCTTTTTGGATGATTCTCAATAAAGGTATTTCGACTTCGGCAGGTATGACTGCTTATGTTCCATATAATAACAAGTATGGAGTAGCTCCAATCGACGTTCTGACAGTCGTTCGATAACCCAACAAAGCATACGGCAGCATCTCATGCCAACCTCTGCGGTTATCAATCATTTTTCTCAGAATCTTCTTTATGTTCTTGTTGGCGGCTTCTACAGCTCCATTCATTTAGGGATGATAGGCGGTCGAATTTCAGTGAGTAATCTTGAATTGTTCACATATCTCTCTCATCAAGTGACTGTTGAAATTCCCTCCATTATCAGTAACGATAGATTCTGGTACTCCAAACCTACATATTAAATTGTTGCATACAAAATCAGCTACAACTTTCTTGGTCACCGATTTATACGAAGCTGCCTCTACCTACTTGGTAAAGTAGTCAATGGCAACCAAAATAAATTTGTGTCCGTTAGAGGCGGCTAGCTCGATTGGACTAATGACATCCATGCCCTAAGCTACAAACAGCCAAGGTGAACTCATAACATTGAGTTCATGAGGCGGCACTCGAATCAAATCATCATGCACTTGATATTTATGGCATTTCTACACAAACTTGCAACAATCATGCTACATAGTCATCCAAAAATAACCGGCTGGAAGGATTTTCTTTGCCAGAGTAAGTCCATTCATATGAGTACCACAAACTCCAGCATGTACCTGTTCCAAAAGCTTCGCAGCTTCACTAGCATCGACACATCTGAGAAGACCTAAATCTGGAGTCCTCCTATAAAGGATTTCCCTACTTGCAAAGAAATTGAGGGCGATACGGCGTATTGACTTCTTCTGATTGAACATCGCATTCTCCAAATAAGTCCCAGTCTCTAAATACTTCTTGATGTCAAAATATCAAGGCAAACCATCTGGTTCCGCTTCAACATGTGAACAATGGACAGGCTGCTCATTTACCTCTATATCCGCTTCAATATAACTTGTATCTGGATCTTTAATCATTGATGCGATGGTGGCAAGGACATCGGCTAACTCATTTTGTGTCCTAGGAGTGTGTCTGAATTCGATCTTGCGAAATCTTTTACACAACTTCTGTATATACCGCACATACGGTGAGATCTTCGGGTTCTTCACTGCCCATTCTCCTTGAACCTGATGAATGAACAAATCTGAATCTCCAATAACTAGAAGCTCATGAACATTCATGTCGATAGCCATCTTCAAACCGAGGATGCAAGCTTTGTATTCAGCCATGTTGTTTGTGCAATCAAAATGGAGTGTAGCCGCCATAGGATAATGCTGACCGGATTCTGACACTAAGACTGCTCCGATACCTTTCCCTTGGTGATTCGCTGCTTCATCAAAGAACACTCTCCAACCAGGGTATGCTTCAGAAATATCTTCACCCACAAATGCTACTTCTTCATCGGGAAAATAGGTCTTGAGGGGTTCATACTCCTCATCAACTGGATTCTCCGCAAGATGATGAGCTAAGGCTTGTGCTTTTATCGCCTTCTGGGTCACATACACGATATTGAACTCACTCAAAAGCATTTGCCATTTCGCCAACTTCCCGATTGGCATTGCTTTCTGGAAAATATACTTCAACAAGTCTATCCTAGAAATAAGGTATGTGGTATAAGAAGACAAATAATGTCTCAACTTCTGAGCAATCCAGGTCAAACCACAACATGTCCTCTCTAAAAGAGTGTAACGAGCCTCGTATAGAGTGAATTTCTTGTTTAAATAATAAATGGCTCGCTCATTCTTCCCAGTCTCATCATGTTGACCAAGCACGCATCCAACTGTGTTATCCGAGACAAATAAATATAGCAACAAAGGACTTCCTTCACGTGGAGGAACCAACATCGGTGGATTGGACAAATAGTTCTTGATGGCATCAAAAGCAGTTTGACATTCTCCGGTCCACTTGGTCAAGGCATCTTTTTTCAACAACTTGAAGATGGGCTCACATACCACGATGGATTGACCTATGAACCGGCTAATGTAGTTCAACCTTCCCAGAAAACTCATCACCTCTTTCTTGGTCTTCGGAGGAGGCAACTCTTGAATCGATTTGATCTTAGAAGGATCAAGCTCAATGCCTCTTTTACTGACTATAAACCCTAATCACTTACCAGCTGGCACTCCAAAAGCACATTTGGTGGGATTTAACTTCAAATTGTATCGGCGTAGACGATCAAAGAATTTCCTCAAGTAAGTCAAGTGATCCAACTCTCGCGGGATTTGATTATGACATCATCTACATACACCTCAATCTCCTTATAAATCATATCATGGAAAATGGTTATCATAGTCCTCATATAAGTAGCACCAGCATTCTTAAGACCGAACGGCATTACCCGATAATGATATACACCCTAAGGCGTAATGAAAGCTGTCTTTTCTGCATCTTCTTCATCCATCAGGATCTGGTGTTAACCCACATAACAATCCACAAATGACTGCATCTCATGCTTAGCACAGTTATCAATGTGAATGTTTGGTAATGGAAAATTATCATTCGGGATTGCTTTGTTGAGAACTCTTTAGTCGACACAAATTCTTATTTTTCCGTCTTTTTTGGCGACCGAAACAACGTTGGCTAACCAAGTCGAATATTGTGTCACTTTCACTACTTGGGACTCAATCTGCTTCGTAATTTCCTCTTTGATCTTCAAACTCAATTCTGGCTTGAATTTCTGAGTTTTTTGTTTTACTGGACTGAAATATGGATTAATCGGCAGCTTGTGGGACACCATATTCGTACTCAGCCCTGGCATATCACCGTAAGACCAGGCAAATACATCAACGTATTCTCTAAGCAAATGAACCAAGTCCTTTCTTTGATCTTCAGTCAGATGTACGCTGACTCTTACTTCTTTAACACATTCTTCATCTCTGAGATTCGCAGTTTCAGTTTCTTCTAAATTCGGATTGTGTTGATTCTCAAATTGTCGAAACTCTTCAGCAACATGTTCGGGTACCTCATTTCCTTCTTCATACTCCTCGCACACATCATCACCTACCTCATTTTGTTCACTCGGTTCATGACATAACATAATATTGGCATGTTTTAAATTATTATTACTGAAAGCATAAACAGACAAAGTTAGAAAAGCAAAATATAAACAGATAAGTAAATAATTTTTTTATAAAAAAGGCTTTCATTTAAATTGAAAAACAAACACAAACTTTGGCCATGGCCAAGGGCCATTTTGCCTTTTTAAACATCACAAGGGAATTTAAAAACTTCAAACAGATAAAAACTGCATAAAGGGTGGGTTTCGGACCTCTTCCGAACTACCACCGAATTTAAAAATAAACAAAATACATGTCCTTTCTACCCAGATGAGCGGAAAATCAAGAGTGGTGTGGAGGCCCAATTTTGCAATTACTCCTCAGGATCTGCATCACGGATGCCCGACGTCCCAGCCTCTTCCTCGATGACTGCATCAATCTCCTCAAAAAGGCCCCAGATTCCTTCTTCGAGACCATCATCATTGACACATCCTCGTATCTGGAACGTCTGGTAGAGATGAGGAATTGACCTGGTCAACGCTTGATCAACACTTTTGTTCTTCATCTATGCTTTATCAGCATCTGTGGGAACATACCCCAAACCAAACATTGCTCCTTTGGCGGGGATTTGAATAGGCTCAAAAATTCCTTGAAAGTGCTTCCCCAATCCGAAACCTGGTTCAAAACCATTCGGGAGCATGACAGTAGCAATCATCTTGTATACGGCAGGCATATGAGGTTGTGGAGCCAAATCATCACCGGTGGTATTTACCAGCTCCACCGTGTAGAAATCACAACCTCGGACCTCGTGAACAATCGGCGCATACCCATCGGAATGACTCCCCTCACCATGAATGACCAATTCCTGGTCCTTCCAAACAAATTTCATCAGTTGGTGAAAGGTAGAAGGCACAGCCCCTGCCATGTGAATGAACGGTCTTCCTAGAAACAGGTTATAACTGGTGTTGATATCCAACATCTAGAACTCGATGTTGAATTTCGCAGGACCCACCTGAATATCCAAATTCGCCGCACCCAATGTGTCTCTTTGCACTCCATCAAAAGCCCTCACATTGACTTGGTTCTGGTGAAGCTTTCCCAAATTAAATTTCAGCTGCCTCAGAGTCGAAAGTGGGCAAATATTAAGACCGGATCCGTCATCGACCAAGAAGCGATTTATTATCTTGTCTCAACACATAGTGGTGACGTGCAGAGCTTTGTTGTGCATCCTGCTATCACAAAAACTAATTCGGTGTCATCGGATGACCTAGTTTATCATGGCTGATAGATTGTCATTGTTGGTACCCACGGGCACATAAGTATCATCCAGAGCTTTCATCAACGCTTGCCTACGCAGTTGTGAACTCATCAACAAAGCCCATCCAGAAATTTGAGTTGGTGTCTTCTCCAAATGCTTCACAACTGAATAATTTTTCGGCTGCATTTTCCTCCAGAACTCTTCGGCTTTCGCTTCACTAACCGGCCTTTTAGTCTGATCCTTTTTCTGCTTCTCTTGGGCCAATTCTTCTGGTGTGTAACACCTGGCAGATCTGGTCATGCCTTGAGTAACAGCCGTTTCAATCAAAAAATTGGTCAGGTAAGAGTTTCTCTCGACACCAAGGCAACAGTCTTATCGGGTGTCAGAATCACAAACTCTTTCTTCTCTCTAATGCTCAACAAAGCTATAGCTCTTTCCAGTTCATCAGGAGCAATCGGAACTATTGCCTTCATCACACACCAGTCATCATCTGTCTTTATCATATTGATAGTGACGCCTCCATGATTTGGCAAAAGATTACTATTGACATTGGGCGCTACTGTCTAAAAAGAGACCATGTTCTGGTCAATTAGGTCTTGGATTTTATGCTTCAAGTTGATACAGTCCTTGGCATCATATCCAACACTATTGGAGTGATATGCGCACCTCTGGTCAGGTCTAAAACTTTGAGCCAGTGTCAACCGGCTTGGGTCCCACTGGATGAACATATCTTGCCGCAGTTAATCGCTCGAATAGCTTTGTTCGGCTTTCAATAAGCGGAGTAAAAATTCTATCAGGCTTCTTCTCAAATCTAAGACGGGAGGGATCAAAATTGCCTTGTTGAGGGGGAGGCGTTTGGCGATAATTTGGAGCATTCGGACGGGGGCCTTGATATCTGGGATACGAGTTGGTTTGATAATTTGGTTGTGGAGCTTGGTAGTTCGAGGGGGTATTTTGGTAAAGTGGAGCTGGAGTTTGGTACATTGGGGGAGGCATTTTTTAACTTGTCTGAACGTTGGCACAGTTGGGGGCGACATTTCGATAGTGATGAGATGGAGTCTGGTAAACTGGAGGGGGAGTTTGGGAGATAGTAGGGGGAGTTTGGCAGCTAGGATGAGGGGTATTTTGATAATAGGGAGGAGAGGTATTTTGATAACTCCGGGAGGGGTACTTTGGTAATCATCTGGTGCATAACGAGTCGAGTATGAACTCTGTGAAGGTCGAGAACTACCTTGGTATGATAAGGATTTTCTTGGGGTCTTCTTCCCCTCATAAGAGATAGAAGACACATTTTCTCTTTTTTTTTTCAACAAACCCGAGGATCCGGGCGAGGCAGCAACACGACAATCTTCCCGATTCTCAATCCATCTTCGATAGTCTCACCTACCTTGACTATCGCAGTAAATTTTTCTCCAACGAGCAACATGATTCTGTCATAATATTCGGGCTCTTGCACTCGCACAAACACTTCGACAATTTCTTTTTCTGACATATGAGGTCTAACTCTAGCTCCCTCCTTTTGCCATCTATATGCGAATTCTCTGTAACTTTCGGTCGACTTCTGTTTCATCTTCTCCAAGGAGTAACGATCAGGAACGATCTCCACATTATAGGCGAATCATTCGATGAAGTCCTTAGCCAGAACATTCCAGCTAGACCACTGTCTCGTTTCATGAGACGTAAACTATTCTAGAGCCTCTCCTCTCTGACTTCGGCTAAAAAGCCGCATCAACAAAGCTTCGTCTCTCCCAATTCCCACGAGTTGGTCACAGTAGGCCCTCAGGTGTGCTAAGGGGTTCCCGTTACTCCGAAGATGTCAAATTTTGGCACCTTCAACCCTTCCGGGAGGTCCAAATTCGGATGAATGCATAGGTCTTTGTAACTCAACCCGGCGACCTCAGGAATGCAGTTCAACTCCTTCATGGCTCTTCTAATTTCCTCATTTATATCTATCTTGGCGGTCTTTTCCTTTGACCTCCACTCTCTTTCTCTCTCTCCTCATAGTGGTCGAGCTCCGAACCATGGGGGTCATGCTCGTTGAGGACCGGTATTTGGAAAGTGGCTTTTTGCGGTAGTAGTGGAGAAATAGAGGGACTCTGGCCATTTAAAGGGGCGTGATAATTTTGGGGGAAAGTCTGGGGGCTGGTATACTGGTTTTGGTGAAGGAGAAAAGTGTGTGGGTTATTAGCATTTTGGTTGTGAGGGGGTAGGCCGGTTTGGTTGTTTGCGTTGGGGGGAAGGAGTGGTGCTCGGAGGTTGGTATTAGGAGGAAGGGGTGGTGTTTGATAAGAGGCTGAGGCGTAGTGAGGTTTTTAGGTGGTAAGGTCAATGATGGAGGGATTACGAGCAGGACTTGAAGGCTGGTTTTGAGCTTGTTCCACGTTAGGAGGGGGAATTTCAACTGGAGGTCTTCCATCTGGTTGAGCGTTGACAGCAAAAATCGGAGGAGGCAAATCTTGTTTTCTCTGCATCTCGACCCTCATCTCAACAATTTGTTGCTTCAACTGCAGGATCAGTTCATTCTGATCAGCAAGGACGGGCTGAGCGACCACGACATCAGTAAGGCCGGTTTCTTCGTTGTTCTCACCCATTGCTGCTTTTCCTTTTTGTGAGCTTTGACTGGGGAAGGAATCTGTAGGACCTTTAGATCTAGTGAAATAATGATCATCGGCCAGTGTATCAACACAAATCAGTTCTAACTACCTGTAGAGAAAAACAACTCAAAGGCAAATCTGTTAGTATCAGTTCTGGACAAATAATGCAAGATACCACATAGAAAGCATGTAAACACATAAAAGTTACTTCGTTTGAGAACAGGTTGTCCCATGAATAATGGGGACTGATTTTTTTAAACAAGCAAGAATTTGCTCGTTTTATTTTGAGGCTAAAGATTCAGAAAGGTTAATTGTGTTGAGCTAAGGCCTTCTTGCTGCATCTTTTGGCACATGTTGATCTGAACTCAATGTTTCCTTGTGGAATGAAGGGGAAAAGAGAATTTTAAAAGATAGGGGCCGGGCCTTGAAAGGCTGCCTATGTATTTCCCAAGGAGAATTCAGGCCCTACGTAGTTCGAATACTAAAGGAAATTTTGATTTTCATTCATTCATTTCTTGAAGATTACAAGGAAAGTAAAAAGCAGACAATAAAACTCCTAAAAGATAAAGTGTGTCTCTATCCAAGCCATTTTTCTTCTGACTGCTGCATTAATCACGGGGGTAAACTCAACTTGAATCTTTCCCATGTTGACGAGGAATTCCATGTCATAGCGAAACCCGAGGCACCTTCTAATGTTGTGATCTGTGGCGTCATGATAAGGGCAGGGTTTTCAAATTTCAATTCCAATGGGATCAATAACCTCGTCATCCTTTCTGATAGAGGCCAGGACCCCTTTTCGAACCAATTGATTGTAGATCTCCAACAATGTTTTATTGAAAGGCGTGTAGTAGTGTCAATAAAACAAAGTGTGCTCAGTGACCGACATACTGGGCTCCGATTGGTCACAGGTAAGGACGGTGTTCTTACCCCACATATACGGGATCTCTCCAACGTTGATCAGGTTGCGGATTGCTGCTATAAGCTTCACACATTCTTCTATAGTGTGTCATATTTGGTTCGGGTGGTAATCACACGTCTTTCGAGAGCTTTCATGTCCAAACCCAAAAGTGGCTCATTCGAGAGGCTTCAACATATGTGAAGTCTTAAGGTGCTCGTAGATGAGAGCACACGGTACGCCTCTTACCCCCACGCTATGTGTCTGCTCATAAGCTGGGAGCGTGATCTTTTTGTCTCCTCCTTTCAGACGTCCCAGGAAGGGAGGCATATAGATGATTTCCTCGTCAGTATCTTCTCCAGTAGCCCCTGGTGAGTGTCTTTGGGACCACTATTGGCTTCTTGATTGAAGAAACAGCATTTTTCGCGTATCTTTTGAAGCCTCATGTTTATATCACTGTTGAAGACGTCATGTTCCTTTCGCATAGCAATCGTCTCCTCGTTCATGATAGCATATTTTGTCATCTTAGCCCCTAACTCCGTGTCTAGTGCTGTACTTTTGGCTTGCACAGCTGCGATGGCTAGTTCTACTTTAATTCTTCTTTTTTCTATTTCTCGAATCTCATGTTTGAATCGTCACAGTTTCATCCTTAAATTCTCCTCAGTCGCCTCCACCTCGACATTCTTTCCCTTTTCCATCTTAGCGGCAATTTTACCTTTCTTGAGATAACAGAGTAACGTTTTAGGATTTAGTAGTAGGATTTTATTTTCTGGTTGACAAACTAAAGACTCATGTAATTTTGGTTGGACTTTTTGGTAGTGACTTGTATTTGGCATTGTAGATATTTTTTCAGAAATTTTTTGACAAGGAGTGGGCTAAAATGTCTTCATTCAAAGCAACGTACCACATAAACAGTTAAATCACCCAAGTAAACAGACAAATATCGCGTCCTAAACATGCATGTGACCCTTTTATGCCAAGGGTAGGCCTAGCTAATTCAAGGATGTATATGTCTTTTTAAGTCAATTCATTATCCCCAAAATACTTCATTAATAGCATTCAAAAATGTTTGACAAACATAAAATTTGGGAAATGAGTTTGGAAAGTAAATTACAAAACAAAGCACAAATAACGCAATCCCACGCAGGGGATGATGATAAACTTCAAGCTCATCATGAACTTTCACCAAGTCTGGTCCTCTTGGCGATGCTGACCTCTTCCCACATAGCATATATGTTCGCCCATAGGTGATCCCTTTCCAACCGAGCCCCTTCTTGATGTCTGAACCTCTCGACCGACTGAATCTGTTGTTCCATGCTATCATCTAGTTCTGATATACATTGCCTGGATTTTCATAGCTCTTGCTTCAACTGAGCTATGACTTCGGCATCTTCTGAATGTCGGTGTTGATGATCCAATTCATTCTTGTCATACTTCTCTTGGAGTCGATGAAGTCAAATTTGATATTTGGCCCCAACATCTGCAATAACATGGGGAACATTTGAACCAGGCTCGATAGTTCCGGCGAGGATTTTCTTTAACCATTCCTTGTAGTCCTTAGAAAATTCGGGGTGGAACCTATTTGGTGTTGGTTCACCTAATACCCTTCGAGTCTTCCATGCTCTACGTATTTCTTCAGCATAAGAGATCCATCCATTTTCATGATCGGTTGCAAATTTCCTCGTGTCCGCAATTTGGGGAATATCTTGTTTCCCTCCTAGTTGTCTAAGTACTCGAGAAGGAGCATATGGCCGAGTTCCTCTCAACCCAGCAAATATCAATAAGGGGGCCTTTCCACTTCGGATCACCATTTTTTTGTTACTACCAAACATTGGATTGACCACTGCACATTCTCCTCTCTCAAACCTTGAAGTCTCGGGAACCAAAATTCTTGGCCTCCAGTCATGTTGAAATGATTACGTTGCACCCACCAATCGTGACTTTCGAGTCTATTTGGTCTTTCTAAGGGGTCTGGTTCTATTGGAATATAAGCTTTGATCAAGTGTTTCATCATCCACCATTGCAGTATCAGGTTGCATCCTTGAAAGAATCGTTCTCCGCTTTGACTTGTCCAAAGCCTTATAAATGTCGGCCAAAATCATGGGCACCAAAGTGTAGTACTTGGTTGTCGACCCGTAACTCACTCCATAAAAGATGGCATGAGTGACCATTACTACACTTGGATGGGTTGTGTAGTTTGGTCCTTGGGGAAATATCATCGTCCCAAGTAGGCATATAGCAAAGGCAAGAGGACGTGTCTCCTTTCATTTTTCTTCTGAGACAAACTCTTCTTTGAACTTTTCATAGGCTCTTGCACGTCCGAATCGGTAGTAAGCTTTCGAAGTGGAATGTTTGGCCCGGGCATTCTGTCCATCCATTCGGCTTTGACGAGTGACAGTTTTTCTCTAATTTCGGCAAAATCTCATGTTTTTGGGAAAAGGAGATCTATATCGGGTTTGAACCTCCTTTTGTTGCACATACTGACACTTTCGTAACTTGCAAGGATTTCTTCAATAGTCGGCGTCATTTTCACTTCCCCGAACCAAAATACCATGTTGTCGTTGTCCCAAAATTTAACCATTGTCCCAATCAAGTCAGGATAAGCCACCATTTCCATTAATGACGGGAGATGGCCTATGTGTCTTTGAACTATCTTCTTGTCTTCTGTGTTCATAAATTTCTACCAAACTTGTAGGTAGGGATGTGGTATGGTCACCATTCGAGTTCTCAAAGGCTCATGTACTGGATTCATCCTACAAGAAAAACAAACAAAGGTAAATTACCCCCACCCCCATAGATAATTGATTTGTTTTAAAAATGCATATACATCCTTCAATTAACACATAAGTATGATTATCTTTTAATTGGCAAATGGGCCAAATAGACACAAGGTGGGCTTCTAATAGGCCCAACACTCCTTGGGTGTTGGGTCGACTTAGTTCAAAATGCGCTAAAAATCGGGATTTGGTTTTGCTCTACTCTAGTTGACTAAGAGTGGCTTTTGAAAGACCGGGAACCCAAGTGGACAACTTAGGCTGGAATTCACAACAACCATTTGATGCATGATGAACCAATAAATTGCCGATCATTCCGAAAAAGGGTTAAGTATAAAAAAGTCCGACTGCGGTTCCGCAAAACCATATTAAGCACAAATAAGCAATTCGGCAATTAATAACAATTAGTCAAATAGTCAAATCATATGGTTAGAACTTAACTAACTCCGCAGCAGAGTTGCCATTTCTATTATGCCGTAATTTTCCTATCTTTAAAAAATCACTTTTGAAACGTTATAAGTATAAAACAATTTGAGAAAAATACTTAGAAAAGAGTCGCCACTTAATTTTTTAAAGAAATTAAGAAAACTTATAATTTTCAAAGATTTAAACCGAAAAAAAATCATTTGAAAATACCTAAGAGGGTTCGGGGTTCAATTTACACTTCGAGAAGGGTTTAAGCATTCGAAGTGTCTGCTAACATGCGGTTGACCTGCGACTTGACTAAATTATATTTTGACTATTCCTTAGAAAAAATGATTTAATATAGAAAATAATAATTCATAATATTTGATTAATTTTGAAAAAAAAATGATTAAATAAATGACGCATTTTTTTTTCTATTTTTTTCAAGCTAAGGGAACTTTAATTGAAACATTTCAATTAAATTATGGGTAAAGAATTTTAACAAATTTACACTAATTAAACCTATTTGAATTGTTTTAAAAAATAACAATTTGAACCAATTTGATAAATTAAAGCATGAGGACTATCTTAAATTAATTAAAAATGAAAAGGAACCAAAGTTTTGACTAACTTTTGAAAAAGTAATATATAGAGTAAAGAAAAACAAGTTTTTTTTATAATGAGTAAAAAAAAGTTATTAATTAAATAGCATATCTTTTTAAGAACAAATATACTTAATTAAGGACATAAAAATTTGGTCGGTGTACTAGACATAAAATAAATGAATACAAAAGATGTTTTAAAGGTAAACCAACATAAAGAAAATAACTCATCTTTTGGGGATCTAAGTAAGTTAATTAATAGTTCTAGAGTTATAGAGTTAAACAAAATTAGTCAAACATAATTCAAACAATTAGGCGAGTAAAAGAGATAATGAAATCGGGCCCCTTCTTGGGCCAATTTCGCTGCAAATTTTTGGGTTTTAACCCAATCCCGTTTTTATATACACCGGCTGTATATTTGTGTATATCTGCATGTGTATCAACTCTTTTCATGTATCTCTTGCTTCCGAACACCTGTATTTTGCTTTCGCCTTGTATTTTTGCGTTTTTGAGTTGTATGTCAATGTATATAGTTGTATACAACCCCATTTTGGGCTTTCCGAGACCTGTTTTAGCTTCTAATTTCTCGAGATGATGAGCTCAACTCGATAATGTTGAGTTCGGGACTCCATGACACATTCGAAATGCAAAGGGAAGCGATAGAAGGGAGTCCAATGGACTCAAACAAAGGGGGTTCATGCAAATAAAGAAAGGGTAAAAGATTAGTAAGACATTCGATTTTAAACGATATTATATTAGATAAAAATAGATAGAGCTAAGTAAAATTACACATCAAATATACCGGCGTGCTAATGCAGAACGAAAACTCTAACTAAGATATTTGGACAATTTTAAAGTGGCCTGACGAAACACTTGGAAGAAAACCAAAACAACGAACTCTACTAATTAATGAATTAAGCAGAAGAGTTTAAAATCTATGATTTTTCTTACTACTACAAAAATGAATAAATAAAATAAAGATATAATTAAAGTAACCTGCATATTATTTCTAAAAAAAAAATCAACAACAAACACTCAACTCTATCTAAAATGCTTTTAAAGAAAGAAAACACAAGCTGAAAATTTTATCATATAAAGACGCCAAAAGGAACTTTTAACGAACAACAAAACCGATTTTAAGTAATGTAATCATATTGTCTAATATGCCAAAGAAACACAACTTCAAAGCTATATCGCTCTCGAAAATAATCCCTTACCATTATGACTAAACTAAGTAAAATTATTTGCAAGACATGACTTATCTTTAAAATTAAAGAAAACTTATACCCATGTATATAGTAACATAATCTACCAAGTGAAATTCAAAACTCACATTTGTAGGTATAGAATATAGAGGGTTACATTATTAAGAAAAAACTGCAACCTACTTTTCAACTAAGACAAAATGAAGTTATATATTTTTCAAATTTTAAAACATTGCCTACTAAACAACATATACACGATTTAATTAACAAATGGCGCAGAGCTTGAATTAACACTTACGTGCTAAGAGTAGTAACACTTCACAAAAAAAATGCCTACAACCAAGGCGTCCTTTTACATAAAAAAAAATAGAGCATTTGGTATGCATAATCTCCAACTAAAACAGGGACTATAACCATCTCCCTAAACATACTTTTAAAATAACAATAAAACAATTGCAAATTTTATCAAATAAAGATGTCGAATGAACGTTAGCTAATTACAAACTAATTTGAATGAAGATCTATTCACGAAACAAAACTATTTCTTTATTACAAGACGGCCATATCATGAAGGAATAAAACTTTAGATTAACTAAATAACATTAACAGCAGGATGTGATTTTATTCAGATAAGAAAAATTGTATATCGGCTAGATGGAAAATAGAGAAAAGAGAGGAGTATCACCTGTTGCGGGGCAGTGAACGGGAACGACGAGCTTGAAGGTAGCAATTTCCACCTCCAAATTCGAAAACTAACAACAAACCGATATAATCTAATCGGCGACCTTTTCGGAACTTAAAAACCAGAGAACTAAGTATAAAATTTTAAGTGTAAAATGACTATTGCCAAAGAAACTCCAACTCAAACTTTTTTCTTTTCAACGGTGATTAAAATAGATGAATATATAGATGGAAATTAGGGGGAAATCTGGTGAACTTTCGAATTCCTTCTGCCTCTTTTCGAGACAACAGTGCGAGGGATTTGAAAATCCCTTAGAAAGGGGGAAAAGAGACGGCGATGTGATCGATGGCGTGATTTACTCGCTGGATTTCTGGGTTTGCGTCTGGAAGAAGAAAACGAGTATGGGAAGTGGGGTCGGGGTACTGTTGGAATCGCTGGTTTGCAGCGAGGAAGACGAAGTCGGGGTGGTGGGGTACTGTAGGGTCGTTTGGTCGCCGATGTCGTTGTATTTGGGATTGTTGTACGTATATTGTATTGTTTGGTGGGTTTCTGGAATGGGTTTCTTTTGTGAAGGGAAATAAAATGGGTCGGGTCGGGAAAATGGATTGGGGTCGGCTTCAGTATTGTATTGCATTGCGGGAATGGGCTGGGATTAATTATTTTTCTGAAGGGAAGTGGGGCTGGGTAGGAATTGGAAAAGAGAATTTGATGGGCTACTCTCTGTATTGCTAAATATTGGTTAAGGATGACTCATTTAGGACTAGATCAACTTATGTTAAAAAGAAAATAGTCAAATTGCCTTACTAATTGGCAATTTCGGCTAAATCTAGACGAGACAGGTTAATATTAATTAATTAACGAGCTTCTTAATCTTAACAAAATAAAATAATTAATTTAATTGTAAACTAGTCGATTTAAATAAAAACTAATTAATTCAAAGTTAAAACTATAATTCAAACTATAATTCAAACTAAAACTAAATAAATAAAATATTTATTTTAATGATGTAGAAATCTTTTGATATGATTTTCAAATATTTATAAAATATATCAATAAGTATATAAGAACCATGTGTTATTTAAATCTTATAAAAATGACTAAAATCACTTCAAAACTTGAAAAATATTTTATAAACTAATTATTCTAAATTATTTGAAATCTAAGAAGCTCAAAAAATTAATTTCTATCAGGGAGGATCAAAATTGTGTGTCAACACATACGTGACTTGGAACATGACTTTCAAACTAGGATTTTAATATATTTTTAAAAATAAACATTTTTTTCTAAAAAAATTCGTGAGGGGGGCGGGGTAGGAGGGCTGGGTATGAATGGGGTTTATTATATTTCAAATTTTAAAATTTGAAATATTTTTCAAAAAGAATTTTTTTGCTTTTTTTTTGTTTGGGGGGGGGGGGGGGGG
>JAJOOE010008796.1:0-21759 GCA_036250405.1 Solanum raphanifolium | reverse complement strand
TCGTAAGTTATTGAAAATATATATCATACTTATTTAACAAAGTAGTATAATTATAAAAATATTTATTATTTTTAAAATTATTAGTTATATTTTTTAGAACTTCATATTGGGTCAAATAATACCATATAAAAGAGACCGGGAGAAATACTAACGGATTGTTTGGTATAAAAAAATGTTTTTTTCTAATAAATACATTTTTAGAAGAATAAGTAATTTTTTAAATTTATTTTTCGGTGTTTATTGGAAATTAAGTAGAATATTGTAATCAAAAGCATTTATATAAAATGCAATCTAGGAAAACATTATAGAGATTAGGGGTAGGAGTGTGGTGATGATGAAGGTGGAGGTGTAAGCTATAGGGATTGTTGTGGGCCGATTAGGTGTATATCCGGGATTTAAGTTTCACGAGTTTAATTCATAAGGTTCTTACCATTGAATTTGTTGTATTTCTAAAGTTATGAATTCATATATATTATTTATGTTGCATTTTAAATATAAATTTATATTTTAGGTTGAAAGTATTTGATTCATATAAATATGATGCTGCTATGTTGTCTCCATCATTGAGTCTAGGTGTGTTAGAAAATTGAAAAAAAAAAAACAAAATGTCACTTATAAAGCTAGTTTTCCTTACTTTCGCATAATTTTGATCAATCATACATAAAAAAATGTTAACTCCGTGTCAAACACACCCTAAGGAGTCATTTGGTAGCTGAATAAGATTCAAATCATCAATGTATTATTTTTTATATAACATTTGATAGGTAAATAGAAAATAAGTTAATCAAGTAGAAATCCACATAACTAATACATATATACATTATATATGAGAGAATCTATGTATTATTTTATAAAATATAAAATATTTAATATATAACTAATACATAAATAACTTTAACCCCCAACGAAACCCGGCCACTTTTACAAATGAAAAGCAAAAAGGGAGAGAATCAGAGAAGTGAGAAGTGGGCAGGAAAAAAAGGAAAAGCGCGGAGCAGAGTATTGTGGGGTGGTTGTTGGTTTTTAGCAGCTAGCTAGTTAAGTTTATATAGTATGGTGCACCGTCACCTCTTCTTTTTTTTTCCCCATATAAGAGTCACACAACTAATATAATACTATATAGTATAATAATAATATAGGCATAGAATCTAACCCATTAATATTGCTTTTTCAGTTTATGGAGACATTACCTTTTCCCTTTTGTTTCCTCTTACATGAAACTCAACTTCATATATTTTTGCGCATGCGCCTCCAATATTTGCTTTCCTCTCTTTCGGCCTTACCATAATTACCTATAACGTTTTAGAATAGATATATAGACATGTTAATTTGGTTTAAATTAGCCTCGTGGTAGTAGACGATCATCCCTAATTTTATCACGCAATATTTTTATAGTAGTAGACGATCTGTCTTGTATTTCTGAAGGTATCTCTGAAGGCCCCCCATCTTCTTCTTCGATTTCTGTAATAATGTCTTTATTTGACAAATAGTTAGTCTTTATCAGTGGTAGAATGTCGTATGAAATTATGTATAGCCATAGTACTTGTAACAAGATGAACCTGAGTGTCGAATTTATAAAATAATATATAAAATATAAATAATAATATGTAAACATAAATAAAATAAAAGGTTTATGATATAAAAATAAAAAATAAAATTCTTGAATGAAATTTAACAAAACTTATGAAATATGTTAATTAATTAATAAGAGATATATTGGTAAATATGTAAATAT
This sequence comes from Solanum raphanifolium, assembly GCA_036250405.1. Taxonomy (NCBI): domain Eukaryota; kingdom Viridiplantae; phylum Streptophyta; class Magnoliopsida; order Solanales; family Solanaceae; genus Solanum; species Solanum raphanifolium. The sequence continues at coordinate 20,024 of JAJOOE010008796.1, read as the reverse complement.
GTAAGGGATATTTTAGTCTTCAATTTTATTTTTTTTGCTTTTGCTTATGCTTTTTTTAAGAAGCAGAATTTTTAAGTTTCTTCCCAACAACAGAAAAACTGTTTTTGCTTCTATTTAAAAGCACTTTTGAGGGTTTGCCAAGCACTTGATTTTTCAAAAAGATAATGTCTAAACAAGAAGAAGCACTTTTGGCCTCCCAACAGCAATGCCAAACAGACTCTAAAAATAGTATGCATTGTATAAAGATATTTATTTACAAAAATATCTTCCACAATTATGGTGGAAAAGATGTAAAAGTGCTTTTGATGGGTAATTGGGTCTTTAACCATGCTAATGCATGTATTAGGGCACCAGATTCATAGGTTAATACACACGAAAAATCGAGAAATTTGGGCAATTCTTAAAAAAAGGCTTGTAAATGCGAAAATGAGTGTTAAAAATTGTGTGAGTATAAATGATGATTCCCTAACTCATTACAGAGGTCCTCAAAAAGTTTTTCGAGAAAAAAATTGAGTGCTCCGGGCGCCAGATCCATGGGCTAATACACACGAAAAATCGTAAAATTTGGGCGATTCTTAAAAAAAAAAGCTTGTAAATGTAGAAATGTGCGTTAAAAAATGGTGTAAGTACACGTGAAGGTTCCCTAACTCATTACGGAGTTCCTCATAAAGTTTTTTGAGAAAAAAATTTGGGTGCTCCAGGTGCCAGATCCATGGCTAATACATACAAAAAATTGGGAAATTTGGGCGATTATTAAAAAAAGGCTTGTAAATTTGGAAATGGGCATTAAAAAAATGGTGTAAGTATACGTGAAGGTTCCCCAACTCATTACGGAGGTCCTCATAAAGTTTTTTAAGAAAAAAAAATTAGGTGCTCCGGGCGCCAGAACCATGGTTTAATACACAGGAAAATCGGGGAATTTGGGTAATTCTTAAAAAAATGGCTTGTAAATGCGGAAATAGGCGTTAAAAAAATGGTGTGAGTATACGTGAAAGTTCCCCAACTCATTACGGAGGTCCTCATAAATTGTTTTGAGAAAAATTTTTGGGTGCTCCGGGCACCAAATCTCTGACACAGATTTAGGCTTCTCCGATTGAGAAAACCCCGACAATTACTTTTATAAAAATCGAGAAATCTGAACGATTCTTAAAAAAAGGCTTGTAAATGCAGAAATGGGTACTAAAAATTATGTGAGTATACCTGAAGGTTCCCCAACTCATTACGGAGGTCCTCATAAATTTTTTTGAAAAATAATAATTTTGGTGCTCTGGGCACCAAATTCATGGGCTAATACACACGAAAAATTAGGGAATTTTGGCGATTCTTAAAAAATGGCTTGTAAAGGAAGAAATGAGCATTAAAAAAATGGTGTGAGTATACGTGAAGGTTCCCCAACTCATTACAAAGGTCCTCATAAAAGTTTTTGAGAAATTTTTTTTGGGTGCTCCAGGCACCAGTCCATGGGTTAGTATTAACACACGAAAATCGGGGAATTCAAGTGATTCTTCAAAAGGAGCATGTAAATGCGGATATGGGCGTTAAATAAATGGTGTGAGTATACATGAACGTTCCCAACTTATTACAGAGGTCCTCATAAAGTTTTTTGAGAAATTATTTTAGGTGATCCGGGCTCTAGATCAATGGGCGAGTACACACGAAAAATTGGGGAATTTGGGTGATTTTTGAAAAAGAGCTTGTAAATACGGAAATAGACGTTAATAATGGTGTGAGTATACGTGATGGTTCCCCAACTCATTACGGAAGTACTCATAATTATTTTTTCGAACTATTTTTTGGGTGCTCCGAGCGCCAAATTCATGGGCTAATACACATGAAAAATTGGGAAATTTAGGTGATTCTTAAAAAAGGGCTTGTAAATACAGAAATGTGTGTTAAAAAAATGGTATGAGTATACTTCAAGGTTCCGCAACTCATTACGAAGGTCCTCATAAAGATTTTTGAGAATTGTTTTTGGTACTCCAAGCACTAGTTCCATGGGCTAATACACACGAAAATCGAGAAATTTGGATGACTCTTAATAAAGGGCTTGTAAATGCGGAAATGACCATTAAAAATGGTGTGAGTGTACGTGAAGGTTCCCCAACTCATTACGGAGATCTTCATAAAGTTTTTTGAGAAATTTGTTTTGGGTGTCTCGGGCGCCAGATCCATAGGCTAATACACATGAAAAATTGGTAAATTTGGTGGATTATTAAAAAAAGGCTTGTAAATGAGGAAATGAGCATTAAAAATAGTGTGAGTATATGTAAAGGTTCTCCAACTCATTACGGAGGTCCTCATAAACTGTTTTGAGAAAAAAAAATTAGTTTCTCCGGGCGCCTGATCCATGGCTAATACACACGAAAATCGGGGATTTGGGAGATTCTTAAAAAAAAGCTTGTAAATGAGGAAATGGACGTTAAAAAAATTGAGTGAGTATACGAGAAGGTTCCCTAACTCAGTACGGAGGTCATCATAAAGATTTTTGAGAAATTTTTTTTGGGTGCTCCGGAGGTTAGATCTATGTGCTAATACACACGAAAATAGAGAAATTTGGGCAATTCTTAAAAAAAGACTTGTAAATGCGGAAATAAGCGTTAAAAAATAGTGTAAGTATACGTGAAGGTTCCCCAGCTCATTATGGAGGTCCTCATAAAACTTTTTGAGAAAAAAAATTTGGGTGCTTTGGGCGCCAGATCCATTGGCTAATACAAAGGAAAAATTAGGAAATTTGGGTGATTATTAAAAAAAGGCTTGTAAATGCAAAAATGGGCGTTAAAAATGGTTTGAGTATACGTGAAGGTTCCCCAACTCATCATGAGAGTCCTCATAAAGATTTTTGAGATTTTTTATTAGTACACCAAGCGCCAGATTCATGGACTAAAAAACATGAAAATCGATGAATTTGGGAGATTCTTAAGAAAAGGGTTTTAAATGAGGAAATTGACGTTAAAAAATGATGCGAGTATATGTGAAGGTTACCCTACTCGTTACGGAGGTTTTCATAAAATATTTTTAGAAAAATATTTTAGGTGCTCTAGGCACCTGATCCATGGGCTTACACACGAAAAATCAAGGAATTTGGGCTACTCTTCAAAAAGGGCTTGTACATGCGGAATTTGGACATTAAAAATATGGTATGAGTATACGTGAAGGTTCCCCAACTTATTAAGGAGGCCCTCATAAAGTTTGTTGAGAAATTTATTTTTGGGTGCTCCGACCCCAAATCCATGGGTTAATATTCACACGAAAATTTGGGAATTTGGGCGATTCTTAAAAAAAGATTTGTAAATGTGGAAATGGCGTTAAAAAAGTGGTGTGAGTATACTTGAAAGTTTCCAATTCATTATGGAGGTCCTCATAAAGTTTTTGGAGAAAAAATTTTTGGTGCTCCGAACGCTAAGTCCATGGGCTAATACACACAAAAATCGGTGAATTTGAACGATTATTAAAAACAAGCTTGTAAATGCAAAAATGAACGTTCAAAAATTGTGTGAGTATACGTGAAGATTTCCCAATTTATTACAAAGGTACTTTAAAAGTTTTTGTTTTTTGAGATAAAACTTTTTGGTTCTCCGAGCGCAAGATCTATGGGCTAATACACACGAAAAATCAAAGAATTTGTGCGACTTAAAAAAAATGGTTGTAAATGAGGAAATGGACGTTAAAAATGGTGTTAGTATACGTCAAGATTCACCAACTAATTACGGAGGTCATCATAAGGTTTATTGAAAAAAAAATTTGGGTGCTCCTGGCGTCAGATAAATGGACTAATACACACGAAAATCGAGAAATTTGGGAGATATTTAAAAAAGGGCATGTAAATGCGGAAATAAACGATAAAAAATAGTGTGAGTATACGTGAAGGTTCCCCAACTCATTACGGAGATCCTCATATAGTTTTTTTAGAAAAAAAAAATTGGTAGCTCTAGGCGCTAGATCCATAGGCTAACACACGGAAAATTGGGGAATTTGGCCGATTCTTAAAAATGAATTGTAAATGCGAAAATGGGTGTTTAAAAAATGACGTGAGTATGCGTGAAGGTTCCCTAACTCCTTAAGGAGGTACTCATAAAGTCTATTGAGAAAAAAAATTAGGGTGCTCCGGGCGCCAGATCCATAGGCTTATACACACGAAAAATTGGGAAATTTGAGCGATTCTTAAGGGTTGTAAATGTGAAAATGTGCAGTAAAAAATGGTATGAGAATAAGTAAAAGTTCTCCAACTCATTATAGAGGTTATCATAAAGTTTTCTAAGAAAACAATTATGGGTGCTCCGGGCGCCAGATCTATGGTCTAAATATACGAAAATCGGGTAATTTGGGCGATCTTAAAAAAAGGGCTTGGAAATGCGAAAATGAGTGTTAAAAAAATGGTGTGAGTACATATGAAGGTTTTCCAACTAATTACAGAGGTCCTCATAAAATTTTTTGAGAAAATAATTTTGGGTGCTCTGGGCACCAAATCCTTTGACTAATACACACGAAAAATTAAGGAATTTGTGCGATTATTAAAAAAGGGCTTGTACATGTGAAAATAAGCGTTAAAAATATGGTGTGAGTATACGTGAAGGTTCCCTAACTCAGTGTGGAGGTCCTCATAAAGTTTTATGAGAATAAAAATGTGGTGCTCTAGGCGCCAGATCAATGGGCTAATACACACAAATTTTTTTGGGTAATTTGTGTGATTCTTAAAAAGGGCTTGTAAATGCAAATGTGGGCGTTAAAAAATTGTGTGAGTATACATGAAGGTTCCCCAACTTATTACGGAGGTACTTATTAAGTCCTATGAGAATTTTTTTTTGGGTACTCCGGGCGCCAAATCAATGGGCTAATGCACATGGAAATCGCGGAATTTGGACGATTAATTAAAAAGGGTATGTAAATGTGGAAATGAGCGTTAAAAAATTATGTGAATATACGTGAAGGTTCCCCAACACATTATAGAGGACTTCATAAAGTTTTGGGAGAAAACAATTTTGGGTGCTCCGGACGCTAGATCCATGGGATAATATTAACATACAAAAAATTAGGAAATTTGGGCGATTCTTCAAAAGGGACTTGTAAATGCGGAAATGGGCGTTAAAAATGGTGTAAGTATACATGAAGGTTGCAAAACTCATTACAGAAGTACTCATGAATTTTTTGAGAAAAAAATTTGGGTGCTCCGGGTGCCATGCTAATACACACGAAAATTGGAGAATTTGGGTGATTCTCAAAAAAGGGCATGTAAATGCAAAAATGGGGGTTAAAAGTGAGTATTCGTGAAGGTTCCCCAACTCATTATGGAGGTTCTCATAAAGTCTTTTGAGAATAAAATTTTGGGTGCTTCTTGCGCCAGATCCATGGGATAATTGATGCTTATAGTGACCAACGACACTAACCTACAGTACGAGTGTCTACGATCGTCGATAATATAGTAACCCAACCAAGGGTTAGGGTCGTGTCCCAAGGAAGTGGTTTAGAGAATTAGTAGAAAAATTAAATTTAGTTCAAACTAGTCGTAGCTAAAGACATTAGTGATTAAAAACATTGTAGGACATTTCTTTAATCCAACAGCCCAACTTCCAAAGGGCATAACTCACTTATAAAAACTCGGAATCGCGAAAAATTGGCGGCGTTGGAAAGATCATTCCAAGGGCTTTCCAACCATATCTGGATCTACACCTAACTCATCCTAGGCTAGGAGTTATGGTCGTTTGCACTTTTCCTAACTTGGAACAAGTTTCCAGATTTTTTTCATTGTTTCCAAAAATGACTATTTTCAATTATTGGCTTCTTTCTAGTTATTTCAATTTGCAAGATGTTACAGCAGGCTTCAGCTTCTCCGTTCTTCTTCCACTAAAACTTCAAATACCTGAAACCTAAGAGTTTTCATCAGATATTGAGACAAAATAAGCATTTGAGGACACTATTCCTATCAAAATAAATCCCTAAATGAGTCCAATTTGTGAACTTATCAACACCCCAACTTAAACTTTTGTTTGTCCTCAAGTAAACTCAAGTTCAGCCGTTCAACAAGGTGTCTCAAATAGTGCTACACAAGACTAAATCATGAATGCACACAACCAGACTCAAATTTACTTATGCAAGGATCAATTGTGTACTCAAAGATTCAAGTTGTGACACACCATTACCAAATATTCCCATGCTCGCAATACTTGCTACTTGGCAATCAAGCTCAACTAGAAGTAACTAAGTGCCCTCACATCAAGAATGATTCCATATTCACACACAAAGGTTAATCAATTCAAGATCAGGAATCAGATGCAACGCTCACACTAAAAAAAGAGGAACGCAATGCATGTTTTTACCCATAGGTTTGCCCTTATTTTCCAATGGACTTTCAATTTGGCTTACTCAACATCAAAGGTATGGTCATTTAGGCTCAATGACTTTTTCCTCGTGATATGTGGTATTCTCAAGGCATTCCCTTCTTTTCCTTTGTCAATTCCTTTTCTAGTGCTTCTAAGTCATCTTTTCATTCACCTCCATGGATTGTTTGGAAACCCGATTTCCTTGGTACTTTATTCCACAAATTATTATTTTTTTTCCAAAGGGTTTCCATTGTTCTGCAACACCAGGGGTTAATTGAGACTTTTCTTGCAGTTCTTGACTTCTCCTTTTCCTTTTTACCACACCCCAACTTAGGCTTTTGGCCTAAGTTGGCTATTCGCTAAACCACAAATCAAGAGAATTATATGTAGCGGGTCAAGTAAGGTCTTGGGTTCATCATGATTTTTCCAAATAAAGGTAAGGCTCAAAGGGTGTTCAAAAGAGTTTCACACGCTCACGGGTAGGCCACAAAAGAGGTATATGTTAAATTTGGCTCACACTCTTTAAAGTTGCCTAAGATCATCTTAAGAGCACACATTTCTAAATCAATCAGACTAACAGGACAAATTATAGTTTTATTCATGCAAGGTGAGGCAAGCTAATCACACAAGGCATAGACACTTAAGTCAAACAAGACCATACACTTTCGCTAGTGTGCAACGGTCATTACAAGAGAATCAATTTGATAATTGGCTAATCACAACGAGATGCAAAAAGTTTACATGTTGTCTACGCAACTTCATTTGGCCTCATCGTAGCCGTACATTCATGTTCATTTGATTGAGAGCAGTATTCAAATCCTCGATATTGATCGAAACCGAGACTCAAAATTTTTGCAAAAGAACAACCACATCAACTCACAAGGGGTGACAAAAATGTGCAAAAAATTCAAAATTTTTCGGAAGGGTCAAAATCATTTTGCAAATAAAAATAAACGGAGCCACAAGCTCAAACAATCACAAAGCAGTTTTTAAAAACACAATTAAAAACAGATAACCCAAATGTATACCAAAACACAAGTATTCGAAACAAGCAAAACAAGGTGGGCATCACCCTACCACAAATAAGAGCGTTTGTCCTCAAATGCAAATAATATAGAATCCAAAAGGTAGAGTAAAGAAAGACAGAGAGGGGGTAAAGAAAGGTCCTGTCTAATAGGTCACTTCATTTGTCTGAGCCTTCGTACTCGGAGTGACTCCCTAAGTATACGTGAATGTCCCCCAATTCATTTCGGAGGCGCTCATAAAGTTTTTTGAGAAAATCTTTTTGGTTGGTCTGAGCACCAGATCAATTGACTAATATACACGAAAATTGTGGATTTGGGTGATTCTTAAAAAAGGGATTGTAAGTGCAGAAATGGGCATTAAAAAATTGTGTGAGTATACGTGAATGTTTTTCAACTCATTATGGAGGTCCTCATAAAGTTTTTTGAGAAAAGATTTTTGGTTGCTTTTGGCGCCAGATAAATGGGCTAATACACACAAAAAATTGGAGAATTTGGGCGATTCTTAAAAAAGGACTAGTAAATGCGAAAATGGCATGAAAACAATTGTGTCAGTATATGTGAAGGTTCCCTAACTGATTACAAAGTCCTGATGAAATTTTTTGAGAAGGACTTTTTGGGTGCTCCGAATGCCAGTTACACACAATATCAAAGAATTTGAGCGATTCATAAAAAAAGTTTGTAAATTCGGAAATGGGCATTAAAACAATGGTGTGAGTATACATTAAGAAACCCCCAACTCATTACGGAGGTCCTCATAAAGTTTTTTGAGAAAAAAAATTTGGCGCTTCGGGCACCAGATCCATGGGCTAATACACACGAAAAATTGGAGAATCTGACGATTCTTAAAAAAAAGGCTTGTAAATGCGAAAATGGGGGTTAAATATGGTGTTAGTATACGTGAAGCTTCTCCAACTCATTACAGAGGTTCTCGTAAAGTTTTTTGAGAAAAGATATTTGGATATTCCTGGCGCTAGATCAATGGACAAATACTCACCAATTATGGGGAATTTGGGCAAGTTTTCAAAAAGAGCTTGTAAATGCAAAAATAGGCATTAAAAAAATAGTGTGAATATACGTGTAGGTCCCCAAACTTATTACGGAGGTCCTCATAAAGTTTTTTGAAGAAAAATATATTTGTGTGCTCCGGGCATATCTATTGACATTATACACACGAAAATCATGGAATTTGGGTGATTCTTAAAAAAAGGCTTGTAAATGCGGAAATTAGCGTTAAAAAATGGTGTGAGTATACGTGAAGGTTCCCCAACTCATTACGGAAGTCCTCATAAAGTTTTATGAGAAACGATTTTTGGTTGCTCTGGGTCCCAGATCCATGGGCTAATACATACGAAAAATCGGGAAATTTTGATGATTCTTTAAAAACGGTTGTAAATGTGGAAATGAGCGTTAAAAAAATGATGTTAGTATACGTGAATGTTCCCTAACTTCATTACGGAGGTCCTCATAAAGTCTTTTAAGAAAAAAATTTGGGTGCTCTTGATGTTGGATCCATGGGCTAATACATATGAAAAATGAGGGAATTTGGGCGATTCTTAAAAGAGGGCTTGTAAATGCGGAAATGAGTTTTAAAAAATGGTGTGAGTATATGTGAAGGTTCCCAACTCATTACAGAGGTCCTCATAAAGTTTTTAAAGAAACATATTTTGGGTGTTCTGGGCTCCAGATCCATGGGTATTACACACGAAAATCGAGAAATTTGGGAGATTCTTAAAAAAAGGTTTGTAAATTCGGAAATGGGCATAAAATATGGTGTGAGTATACGTGAAGAAACCCCCAACTCATTACGGAGGTCCTCATAAAATTTTTTGAGAAAAAATTAGGTGCTTCGGACGCCAGATCCATGGGCTAATGCACACGAAAATCGGTGAATTTGGGCGGTTCTTAAAAAATGACTTGTGAATGCGGAAATGTGCGTTAAATATAATATGAGTATACGTGAAGTTTCCCCTAATCATTAAGGAGGTCCTTATAATGATTTTTGAGAAAAAACTTTTAGGTACTCCTGTCATACCTCAAACTCGAGGGGAGCAACTGGCTCCTAATGCCAAAACTCAGGCCCGACTCGACCTTGCTGAACCATTTGCTACTAGCGCATGGAAGCCACACGCAATCAAGAAAACAAACAAGTATATCTCGGCCTAAAACTAAGCCCCCGACCGGCAATCCCTTGTCAACTGATCTATAAAAGAAACAAGTACTCCAGGAGATCATATAAATAAATAGCCAACTAGCACAGAAGTCCTGATTGGGCCATCAAGGACACCATGATATCTATACCAAAACTAAAAGTAGGTATATATCAATACAATACATCAAACAACTTATAAGTTTCAGCAAACCAACAACATAGGCCAGTATGACCATAACGTAGCTATACACCCCATACACTAGTCTGCAAGCTTCTAAGAGTAGTAAAGATTAGCAGGACAGGGCCTCAGCTTACCCATAAAGATATATAAAACAAAAGGTAACAAACCTCCCAACTCTGGCAACTCCGGAGGAAATGGGCTAGCCAACCGGATAAAAGTCAATCCTAGTGCTGAGGAGGTCTACTCGATCGTCTTTCAGGACCTGCATGTATGAATGCAGCTCCCCCAAGGCAAAGGGGTGTCAGTACAAAATAATGTACAGAGTATGAAAGGCAATACACTATGAGGAGGTATCCTGATATACTGCAATAATCTGATAAATAAATCAAGGATAAGATAAGTGTACTGACCTGCTCCTAAATCTAGACTTATCAAAAATAATAAAACAACAACCTAACCAAGCCCCCATAAGCTCGGCAGGTACAAACAGAACACAGGACCACCTACTCAGGCCCCCATAAGCCCGGAAGGTGCCAATCAACCTATATACCCCTATCGGTAATCCCCTATCCCCGTAGGCAGTCACATAGCCATCTTAGGCATAATATAGCCCCGTAGGCAGCACATAGCTCTCTTAGGCATCAACATAGCTTATAGAAAACTCATAGCCCTCTTAGGCAATAACATGACCCTGTAGGAAGCACATATCCTTCTTAGGCGTCAATATAGCCCTGTAGGCAACTCATAGCCCTTCTAGGCATCAATATAGCCCCGTAGGCAACTCATAGCCCTTTTAGGCATTTATATAGCCCTGTAGGCAGAACATAGCCCTTCTAGGAATAGATCACATTCCTGCAACTAACCACAGTTTCCATAAGGGCAACAATAGCAATCTCATCGCTAAAAGCGAGCAATTTAGTTATAAGCAACCTATACAAATAACCTCTAAATCGTGTCCAACATAGGGAAGCTACTAACTGAATAGGAATCTCGACAAATGAGGATTATATCAACTCGAGCAGCCAACAATAAAAAATAATGGCTACAAGTGTAACAAGGATAACAACCCAATTACATTGCTCCTAAACTTTAAGGAAACATGTCGTAAATAGGGAATAGCCTTAACATACCTTTCCAATGAACGCTCAAAAGACTATAGTCCCTTCACGAAAGTTGTTCTTTATGTCCTAAACTTCGCAAACACTATATATACACAACTGGTACACACCTATAAATAATTCATAATTAATCTTAAATCGGCAGATTTGCTATATTACCCCAACTTGTCGAAACGTCCGTAGAAATTCATAAAAACAACCCTAAAAAGGGTCCCGAGATGATTACCTTAGTTAACCAAGTGTAAACCTTGATGAAACACCAATAACTACAAAGTTATATCTTCAAAAACCAGCTCCAAACGCAGTTAATAAACGGGAAAAACGATTGCCATGTGTAGGAATTACGTTTCTAGGCACGGGGGTAATGTTTAATGGTAGAAATCGTCAAAAACTAACCTTTATCATGCTAGAACTCCATAGGAACCCTCTCTTAAGCTTTCTCTCTGGTTTGGAACTGAAATGAAATGTTTTCATGGCTTAAAACATTAAATAAGTCGACATACCATATTTTTTACCTAACTAGGATCTGACCCGGATTCTGCCCCGACAGTCCTTAGTAAAACCCTCATAACTTTTTACCCTGATGTCGATTTGATACGGGGTTTTGTGCGTTGCAAACTAGACTCGCAGGCCTTCGATTTAATGAGTGATAAGCCTTCTAACTTTTTATATATTGGGAGAAAAAATCCAAGACATTTGACCTAAATTATAGAGAAATCTTTAAAAAGGAACTTACGATAACTTTCGCCAACTTTTATTTTACTACTTACTTAACTTTAAAACTTGAGATACAACCCTTGAACACTTAAAATATAACATACCACATCATTTTTAATTTATTACTCACCCTCCTTGTCTTTCCACGAAGATACGAGTTAATTTAGACGTTTTGAAAAGTCGGGGTGTTACAGCTCCGACGCCAAATCTATGGACTAATACATATGAAAAATCAGAGAATTTGGGCGATTCTTACAAAGGGCTTGTAAATGCAGAAATGGACGTTAAAAAAATGGTGTGAATACACGTGAAGGTTCCCCAACTTATTAAGGAGGTCTTCATAAAGTTTTTGAGAAAAAAAATTCGGGTGCTCTGGGAGCTAGATCCATGGGATAATACATATAAAAAATCAAAAATTTTGGGTGATTCTTAAAAAGGGCTTGTAAATGCGAAAATGACGTTATAAAATGGTGTGAGTATACGTGAAGGTTCCCCAACTCGTTACCAAGGTCCTCATAAATTTATTTGAGAAAACAATTTTGGTTGCTCCGGACGCCATATCTATGGGCGATACTCACGAAAAATCTGAGAATTTGGGCAATTCTTAAAAGAGGGCTTGTAAATGCAGAAATGAGTATTAAAAAAATGGTATGAGTATATGTGAAGGTTCCCAACTCATTACGGGGTCCGCATAAAGTTTTTTAAGAAAAAAACTTTTGAGTGCTCTGGGCGCCATATTCATGGGATAATATTCACGAAAACCGAGAAACTCGTGTTAGTATAGGTGAAGGTTCCATAAATCATTACAGAGGTCCTCATAAAGCTTTTTGTGAAAAAAAAATTAGGTGCTCCGGGCGCCAGATCCATTGGCTAATACATATGAAAAATCATGGAATTTGATTGATTCTTAAAAAAAGGCTTGTAAGTGCGGAAATGAACTTTAAAAAAATAGTGAGAGTATACGTGAAGGTTCCCAACTCATTACGGAGGGTCTCATATAGTTTTTTGAGAAAAAAATTGGGGTGCTTCGGGCACCTTATCCATTGGCTAATACACACGAAAATCGAAGAAATTTGGGAGATTCTTAATAAAGGGCTTGTAAATGAGGAAATGGGCGTTAAATAAATGGTGTGAGTATACGTGAAGGTTCCCCAACTCATTACGGAGGTCCTCATAATGTTTTTTTAGAAAAAAATGCTCTGGGCGCCAGATCCATAGGCATTAACACACGAAAAATCGGTGAATAAGGGCGATTCTTAAAAAAGGGATTGTAAATGCGAAAATGAACGTTAAAATGGTGTGAGTATACATGAAGGTTCCCCTACTCATTACGGAGGTCCGCATAAACTTTTTTGAGAATTTTTTTTTGGGTGCTCCGGGCGCCGGAACCATGGGCTTATACACACGAAAAATTGGGGAATTTGGATGATTCTAAATAAAGGACTTGTAAATGCGGAAATGGGCATTAAAAAATTGTGTGAGTATATGTGAAGGTTTCCAACTTATAGCGGAGGTCCTCATAAGGTTTTTTGAGAAAAAAAATTGGGTACTCCGGGCACTAGATCATGGGCAAATACACATAAAAAATTGGGAAATTTGGGCGATTCTTATAAAAGAGCTTGTAAATGGAGAAATGGACGTTTAAAAAAGTTGTGTGAGTATACATGAACCTTCCCTAACTCATTACGGAGGTACTCATAAAGTTTTTTGAGAAAATAATATCAGTGCTCCTGGCATTAGATCCAATTGCTAATACACACGAAAAATCAAGGAATTTAAGCAATTCTTAAAAAAGGGTTTTACATGCGAAAATGGACGTTAAAAAAATTGTGTGATTAAACGTGAAGGTTCCCAACTCATTTTGGAGGTCCTTATAAAGTTTTTCTAGAAAAAAAATTGCGGTGCTCTGGGCGCCAGATCCATGGGCTAATACACATGAAAATTGGGGAATTTGGGCAATTCTTAAAAAAGGATTTGTCGAAAATGAGCATTAAATAAATGGTGTGAGTATACGTGAAGGTTCCCCAACTCATTACGGAGGTCCTGATAAAGTCTTTTGAGAAAAAAAATTTGGGTACTCCGAGCACCAGAACCATGGGCGTACACACGAAAAATTGGAAAATTTGGGTGATTCTTAATGAAGGACTTATAAATGCGGAAATTGGCGTTAAAATGGTGTGAGTATACGTGAATGTTCACCAACTCATTACGGAGGTCCTCATAAAGTTTTTTGAGAAAAAAATTTGGGTGCTTCGGGCGCTAGATCATGGACTAATACAAACAAAAAATCGGAGAATTTGGGCGATTCTTAAAAGAAAGCTTGTAAATGCAGAAATGAGCATTAAAAAAATGGTGTGAGTGTACGTGAAGGTTCCTCAACTCATTACAGAGGTTATCATAAAGTTTTTTTTGAAATTGTTTTTGGGTGCTTCGCGCGCTAGATCATGGGCTAATACACACGAAAAATCGGGGAATTAGGGCGATTCTGAAAAAAAAGCTTGTAAATGCGGAAATGGGCGTTAAAAAATTGTTTGAGTATACGTGAAGATTCCGCAACTCATTACAGATGTCCTCATAAATTTTTTTGAGAAAAAAATTTGAGTGATCCTGGCACTAGAACCATGGGCTTATACAGACGAAAAATCGGAAAATTTGGGTGATTCTTAATAAGGGACTTGTAAATGCGGAAATGGGCGTTAAAAATGGTGTGAGTATATGTGAAGGTTCTCCAGTTCATTATGGAGGTCCTTATAAAGTTTTTTGAGTAAATTTTTTTGGGTGCTTCGGGCGTCAGATCTATGGGCTAATACACACGAAAACTGGGAAATTTGGGTGATTCTTAAAAAAAGGCTTGTAAATGCGGAAATGAGCGTTAAAAATGGTGTGAGTATACATGAAGATTTCCCAACTTATTACAGATGTCCTCATAAAGTTTTTTGAGAAAATTTTTTGGGGTGCTCCGGGCGCCAGATCAATGGGCTAATAATATACACACGAAAAATTGGGGAATTTGGGGGAATTTGTGTGATTCTTAATAAAGGACTTGTAAATGCGGAAATGAGCGTTGAAAAAATGGTGTGAGTATTCGTGAAGGTTCCCCAACTCATAACGGAGGTCCTCATAAAGTTTTTTGAGAAATTTTTTTTGGGTGCTTCGGCCGCTTGATCCATGGGGTAATATCACTTGGCATTACTATTGTATTAGTAATACACTCCTCAATACACAATAGAGTGTATAACTTTAAAAAGTCTACCAAATAAGGGTGCACTAATAAACATAGTTAATGCATACATTATTCTTGTTAATACACTTTACCAAACGACCCCTAAGTGAGTTCAAAATATGAAAAGTAAAACACACATGAAGCCAAAGGAATACATAAAAAATATTTTTTACCATATATAAACAGTGTAATTTTCTACGAAAGGGATTTCAAACGAACTCCGTCAATTCAACCTAACTTCGCTCTTGTTATTTAATTGTCAGTAATGTCAAACTAAAATTTATATTTCTGTGTCGTAATGCCTAAAAATATTTCCCACTTAGTAGACCTATTTGTCGCAAAGTACAAAAGAAGATCTAACAATACGAACAATTCTTCTTATTGGAAAAAGTATTTTCTTTTTTTGTATTGGTTTTTTCTGTTTTCTTCTTATTGGCACTAAACTTGCCTATAATTAATTTCACCAACAAAAAAGTATTACTTTAAAATTTTAATAGTTCCTCTTATCCTTTATCCTTTATTTAAAGGGTAATACTAAATAGCCAGAAAATTTGGCCAGAATTCAGCAGAAATTTAAGAAGTCTATAATATCTTTTTTTATTTTAAAATAAACTGATCTTTTTGCCATTTTTTAGTTAAAAGATACTAAAGTTAAAAGGATTAAAATGTTCAAAAATGTAAAATAACATAGATAAAATGTTATTCTGGTCAAATTCTGGCCAAATTTTCTTTTTCTTTTATTTATTTATTAGCCATATATAGAAGCTCATTGGGTCTAAAGAAGGACGGAAAGTTGGCACTAAATTAGCATAATTTTAATTAGGTACATCATCACCTTTTAAACCTTTTCATGTTAATGAATTATAGTGTGCTTCTAATCATTAAATAGAAATATTTTTAATTGCATAATGGAAGTATGACATTCTAGTATTTTGTCATCTCATGGTTGGTACTATATATGAAAATTTACAATGTTTATTGAGCCGCAATATGAGAAAATTAGAAATCAAAAAGGAGAAAGAACAAAAGATTTTGCATTAATTATGTTAATTTTGTTTTGTGTTCTACCTTTAGTTTTCAAGATAATGGATGTCTTTCACCAAACAAATTCACAATGTTGAACTTCAAAGCACACGTTTCGTCTCATTTTTTATTTTATTTTTTCATGTAGTGTTCAAATCAGTTTGTGCAATTTTAATATATCTTTTATTGAAGTTCATATAAAAAATTACAACATTTTCAATTTTGCTCAAATTTAACCTTAAAACCTCAAGATCTTATTCCATTTTTTTAACCATTATAAAAAAGCATTGTTTTTTTTTTTCATCTATTGAATTATTTGAACGTTGGCCTATCGACCTTAATTAATTTCTGACAAGTTATCATACTTTAAGGTGACACAATTTTCAAAACTTCTAGTAGTGGTTAGACATGAATTTACCTTCAGCATTTGAAAATAATGAATTTTAACATTTGTAAATGTTAGTTTGACCCTGAGTTTATGTAAATATTATGCTTTATTTTTGAACTTCAAGAGATAATTAATAATAATTGAAATAATGTCTGTTTTATCGTATTTTAATTTAAAGTACAATATTGATTTTTTCCCTCTTAATCTTTGACTTAACATACAACCTCAATTACTCTATTTTTCATTCTATTTCAGCTCAAGTATGTCCAAACACCCACTATGTAGTGCCGTACTCTTTGTTGCTCACAAAGGTACGAGGTTTACTTTTTGTAGTTTTATTTGAATAAAAGTTTTTAAATAAAATTATTGAAGCTTGTAGATCTTTTTTTTTTTGGTGAACAAAAATTACAATGTGTTATTCTTATGCGGTAATACAAGTTTTTGCAGAGATTGCCTCTCAAATTCATGTTTTTTTTTTCTCTCGTTGCTCATTTAATAAAAAAATACGAGACAAAGTACCCTTAACTATGACCTAATTTTGTTGGCAACACTAATCTTGCAGACATCTTTTTGGAATGTTTTGCCTTAAAGCATAGCTTTTGATTCGTAGGGCGAGACACCAGAGAATTTTTACCTTGGGCATAATTTTTGTCACTGAACTTATACCCTATGCCATAAGTTGTGCCACTGAACCTATGCTCTTTGACTTAACTTGTGTCATTGAACTTGTGTCTTGGAGCATAACTTCAGTCACTAAACTTATGCGTTAGAGTTAATTTCTTTGTGTTCAAATATAACTTGTGTCACTACACTTGTCTTCGGACATCACTTGTGTTATGACTTAATTTCTTTTGTGTAAGGATATAATTTGAACCACACAGAAGCAATCATATTATTATTGACATAAGCACAAAAACTATTACATCAAGTACTGATCAATAGAAAAACCTAAAAGACTAAACTCTAAAGTAAATCTCAAGGGAAACTTATGATAGCAAACAATAAGTTCCCTTTCTAAATCTAAAATTACATTATATCGATCGATGTTTCGGATTATTATTCCCATCTCAAATCCATCAATCTATTACTTATATTATAAATCTCATATGTACAAAAACACACAAAAACAACCAGGCAATATTAAAATTCACGACGAAGAACAATACCCCAAGTCATTATTTTCAAACACTGATGGAGGATTTCCCTCTAACAAGCAAAAAATAGGCGGAATTGTTAACGTCTCTTGTCCTCCATACGCGTTCCAACAGAAGGGATCCAACACTAATTCGCCTTTAGCAGGCAAAAGTTCTATGTCTGAAAGTGTTATATTCGTGCAGGGGATAGTGTCACTACAAGCAAAATGCATTGGCGGGCTTCTAATATCATACGTTCCTTTAATACTTGAGTATTCAATATCTGAAACAGACACTGCTGAAGTCCGGTTGCTGCAATCTTTCGAAAGACAGTAGAATTGATCGATTATAATAGGGTTACGTACATTGTCCATATGAATGTTGAGAAACGAAATTCCTGATACTGCTCCAAATCCGCCTTGCCATGTCTTGATCCTCACACCGTTGTCTGATTGTTTTATTACTGAGTCACGAACTGTGATGTTTGATACACAGGCTCGCGAATTGTGGTTGCCTAAACTCCCAATGCTGTAAAATTAGAGTTTACATTTTATGCACTGATATATATTCAAAAGTTAAACAAGTCATTTGTACAACTACCTGATTCCATGTCCTCCGGGTCCACATGTAAGATTCCTAATATCCACATCGTAACATCCTGCTCCTATTGATACACAATCGTCACCTAATATTTTAAATTTTGAGTCATTCCTCGAGAATCATGTCATTTGCATGTTAGATATATTGCAACCAGAGTCATAAATACTCGAAGTTAATTATCGTACCGTTAGAGACGAGGGAGTCATAAATTTCAACATTGCTGGTTTGCTCAATGTGAATGCCATCAGTGTTGGGACTCCAGATGGGAGCTGTAATGTGTAGGGATTCAATATGCACATTCTTGCAGTTATCAAATCTGAAATTAAATTGGGGGCTATTCTTCATTTTAATTCCTTGCACCGTTAGGTTTGAGCTCATGAAGAATCTAATGGCCTGCAATTTACGTACCAAATTAGTATTAATGAAATAATATAACCTTAATTCAAAAAATCTACAATTAATTGCTAGAGATGCCTAGTGGTAGAAGTTTATTTTTTCACTTACAATTGGGCTGTCACATGGTCCAGGTAGTGTACTTCCATTAGGTCCCTGTCGTAGTTAAAATGTACTGAGGATTAGATAATTTATTCATATATGTGTGTGCAAAGATTATTGAAAATAACCAACGCATGGATTGTGGTAGGATAGTTGGATTTCTCCACCATTAATAAAAAAAATTCGGGTTCGAGCTAGTGAAATAGAAAAAATCTTGTTGTGAGAGCTACCTCCAGAAATAAGCACTACAATACACGAATTCAAATTAATCGAATTTCAATACAGATACTGAACACCGAATAAAAAATAGAAAAAAAGATTATTGATATTAACCACTATCCCATAAAGAGTAGAGTAAAAAGAAAGAAAAGTATCAACAAGGGTTGTGCTGGACTGATAAGTACTCATTCATCTTTAATAAAAAATCTCAATTCGAATTTTCTTAAATAAAAAATCACATTTAATAGGGAGTGTTTTACTCCAATATAGGACTTTTCAATAATACGAATACCAAATACTGATCCAGAAGAAGAAAAGTAAGTGGACACATAGATACTAGTCTAGTCCCCAATCCCCATATATACATACCTTATGGGGTTTACAAGGAAGATTCCACCACTCTTGTCCTCTTCCATCTATGATGCCTCCACCTTGTAATGACAACTCATTTACTCTATAGAATACCAGCCACTGCCTCTTACTCTTGTTGCTCCCCCACGACTCTGGTCCATCTGGCGGCATTATTGTTCCTTCCAACTTCCATATTGGCACACAAATTCGGTTATTTACATAATGCAAAATCATTCTATTTGTTTTAATTTAGGTGATATAGTTTAACTAAATATAAAATTTAAGAAAAGAAATGTCATGCCAAGTTATTTTTTGAGCTAAAAACATGCTATTAAGAGTACATCTAAATTGTTTCCTCCATTTTAATTTATTATATGGTATAGTTTAACTGAATACAAAAATTTAAGAAAGATTTTTTTTCGTAAAAGCATGTTAATTAAGAATAAAATGAGAAATTCACAATTAAATTATTTTTAAATATATCATTTTTTTTAGAATTAGAATATACTATATATGATCAAACAGCTAACTCCACATAAAAAGGAACAGAAGGAGTAATAGAATAAGACACAGTCCATCTATTTCATATAATAATGTGACACTTTTCTCTCATTTTTAATATATTAAAAACGAATGTCATCTGAAAAGTCTTTAATTTCAAAACTTTATATCCTTAATGACATGCTTATAAAGTTCTAAAGGTCTTTTCGGTATTCATAAAAAAATCTTACTATTTCTTTCTTAATTTTGTGTTTAATTTTGATGTCAAATCAAACACAAAATTTGATGAAGGGAATGGAAAGAAAAGTAACAATTTTTCTCTAAAATATCTATATTATACTTAGATGAAATGATTTATAGTGAAACAAATATCTGTAACTCATTTGTCAAAATTACATCACATATACATTGAAAACGAGAAAATATATAGTTATATCTTAACGAGGTACCTGAAACACCAAGCCACTTTGACAAGGACCAGTAAATATAGTAGACTGAATCATAAAAGAGTAACCAACAGGAACATGAATAACAGCTGACTCAACTTGGCAAGCAGCATCCCACGCTGCCTTAAAACCTTCAGT
>JAJOOE010008795.1:0-28288 GCA_036250405.1 Solanum raphanifolium | reverse complement strand
CTAAGAATATGGAAACTAATTAATATAAAGAGAGTTTTTCCTTCGTACAATATATTATAAATCTAAATTAGTTAAATTAATAAATTTAAGATAAATCATGATTAAAAAGAAGAAGGTGGAGAGAGGAGATGTGATGCAAATTAATTATTTATCTAAATATTTTTGTCATAATACATAAATATGTCTGTTAACTTGGTTTATAAAAAAAAGTCTTTTAACTTGATTTTAGCTAACATTTATGCCCTCTAATTTTGGATATGCACTAGTAGATACAAAGGTGACAATTTCAGCCCATATAAGTGAAATGAAACTATTTTTCCCATATTAAATTAAATGGATCACTCATATTTTCTTAAATGGGTAATAATGGGACTTCAACCTATTAAAGGTGATACAAATATGGACAAAATGGATAAACATGAGAATCCATATATACCCATATACCACTCTCTATCATAAAAATCCCTAATTGCATTATTTGTTTTTGAAAATAAAATATAAAATTTTGGGGGTGGGAGTGTATCTCGAGAGTGGATGGTTGATCGCCGCCTCTGTAACATCTCGCACCTAGAAACGACTATAAAGAGTTTAAAATATGAAAATATTGATTTTTGGAAAGAATAAGAAAATCTGGAAATTTTTGTCTAAGTTAAGAAGTGAGTTTTGCCTTTTTCAAACGGCCATAACTCCTAGCTCAAGATGAGTTAGGAGCAGATCTGGATATTTTTGGAAACCTCTTGGAATGATCTTTCCAACGCCGCCGAGTTTGCACGATTCCGAGTTCGTATGAGTAAGTTATGCCCTTTGGAAGTTGAGCTATTGGATTAAGGAAAGTTCAAATCCGGATTTGTGAGGGGTAAACTAGTCTTTTCCTTACCTAATTTGCCTATTTCGTTTTTAGGAATTAATTGGGGTAAAACAAGACTTTATTCAGTTTAGAAAAAATTAAAATTTACACTAGGGCTTGGAGAGGAGAAGAAAGAAGAGAAAAGAGGAGAGAAATCAAGAAATCGACAAGAACGTTCAAGCTTTGCGAGTGGAATTCGTCGGGGGTGATCCCTATTAAGGTATGTGAGATTTCTTTCGTGTTGGGTTAGTTTACCCACACACTAACCTGTTTCAATTCAGCGAAATTGGAGTTGTTTGAATGTTAAGAAAGTGAAGTTCTTGAAGAACATTGTTGAATTCTTGTGGGTTGATTGTTGAATGCCTAGTGTTGATTTGATTCGTGTTTTCAGGTTGTTTTTTGAGTTAAATCTATCATGTATTGAGGGTATAAATGATCCTAAGTGTTTGGGGAAAAGACCATTGAAGTTTAGAGGGTTTATAGATGAAAAACGAAGGAGAAAAGGCGGGGATTTTCTGGGCAAGGGCTTGGGGCGCCGCGCCTGCCAGAGCGCCACAAAAGTTCCTCTGAACTTTGGCCTCTGGCGCGTTGCGCCAGCCAAAGTGCCACAGGCAGCCCTCTGAAGTTTGAGGGCTGGCGCCCCGCGCCTCTCAGAGCGCCAGAGATGTCAGTTCTCCCCATTTGTTCCCCACCTTCTCGTACTTGTTCCTAAGTGATGTACCTATGTTTCCTAGTCAATTTCAACACTCTAAAGTACATCTAAACACCTTGAAATCATCCATAAACATGAAATCATGAACCTTGAATCCATAATTCAATTCAAGGAAAGTTAAGTTCAAAGTCAAAGAAGTTAAGAGTCAAGTCTAGAAGTTAAGAGTCAAGTCTAGAAGTTAAGAAGCAAGTCAAAGCAAAGTTTCTTAAAGTTTCCAAGGGTCTTTAACAATGTTTTATCGTCGTTTTAAGACCTAAGTTTTCAAGTTAAGCAAAGAGTAAAGCTAGGGTTTGAAGTTCTTTTCTTCAAAGAGATATATGGGGACTATGTATTTCCAAAGAAGTTTTAAAGAAATTTTTTCACATTTAAACGAGATTAGAAACTGAGATTTCCAAAGATGCCTTTGGGCTAGTTTTCAGAAAAGAATAATAGCTTTCTAAATGAAGCAAGTAGGGGAAACTGAGAATTCCAAGATAGCCTTTGAGCTAAGTTTGAGCACTAGTCTCAAATCAACAGAAAGAAATATGTTTTAAAAACATAAGAGTCAGTACATTTTTGGGAGTAGTATCGAGCACCGAATTGGGGGGGCGTTCAAAGAACCCACAGCCCCCATAGAACCATGTAACCACAATGGGTAGAAAAGGTTCATACTTTTTAGATGAATCCTTTTCAAATTAGACTAGTAGATCCATTAGGCAGTTCAGGTCCGATACTTTTGGCCGGGTATAGGATGCTCTGGCAGCGTGAGGTTGATCGATGTATCATCACTATAACTCTTATGTGATGGTTGTCGGTTAGAAAAACTCCTACAACAGTTATTGTATTTTTATATACATCAGTTCATTTGTATTTCTACATACATCTCAGATTTATAGTATTTTTGCATACACACAGAGTTTATAGCATGTTTTTAAACAACTTTTCTTTACATTGCACTTGTTTTAAATTGTTTTATATTGAAATGAGTCAGTCAGGTTGAGTTGAGTTGAGCCAGGTAAGTTGTTCAGTTTCTTTCAGATTTCCTTCTAGCCTATGTTGCTTAGCATTCCAACTCGCATACTCGTACATTCAATGTACTGATGCCAGTTGGCCTGCATCGTCTCATGATGCAGATTCAGGTAACCAGGATCAGCATCTAGCGCCTCGTTGATCCAGTTGAGCAGCTCAGAGTCAGTGGTGAGCCTCCTTGTATTTCGGAGGACTCTTTTTATTCATTTTCAGTCTTTCATTTATTAGGATGTTGTGGGGTTTGTCCCAACATCCATCTCAGTATTTTAGAGGCTTCATGGACGGTTAGATAGTTAGTAGTTTAGTAGTCTTTACATTATTCATTCAGTTGTTGTTTAAAGACTAAGTTGCCATTTTGGCTAAGATGTTATTTCTTTAAGTTATTGTTTAAACTTATTATGTTGAGAAATTCTTCCGCTGAGTTCAGAAAGCCAAGCCAAGGGTTCGCTTGGGACCAGCGATGGTCTTCAAGTGCCAGTCCCCCCCAGGGTGTAGGCTCGGGGCGTGACAACCTCCTTATCCTGGGGGTTCTCCGGCAAGGTGAGGTGGGGGCAAAAGAAACTTTTTGGAAATTTTTATAAAACTTTTTTGGGTGGGTGGGAGGTGTCCTAGGGTTGGGGGAGGGTAGGGTTGGCAAAGAAATAATTTTAAATTTTTTTTTCCAATAAAACGTTTTTAAAATTTTCTTTGGGGAGGAGGGGGTAGGGGTTGCCAAAAAATTTCAAAAAAAAAGTCTTTTTTAAATTTTTTTTGGGGGGTGGGCGTGGATGTGGGGGTGGAGGCAAAAAAAAAACTTTTTGAAAATTTTTATAAAGTTTTTTTTGGATGGGTGGGAGGTGTCCTATGGTAGGGGGTAGGGTTGGCAAAAAAAATATTCAAAAAATAATAATTTTTTTCCCAAAAGAAAAACCTTATTTAAAATTTCTTTTGAGGTGGGGGCTAGGGGTTGCCAATTTTTTTTTTCCAAAAAAAAAAAAGTCTTTCTATTAAAAAATTTCTTGGGGGTGGCGGGTGGTGGTGGGGGGTATAGAAGTGGGGTGGTAAGGTTAGGGTGTGATGATAGGGGTTGAGGTATTAACAACTTAGCTTTGATTTAATATTTTTTAGCTTTAGGAGATTAAAGTAGGTTACAATTAACCATTTTACCGAATCATATTTGATCAAATTCATACTTGCTCATATTTTATATGGGTGAATTGTGATCCAATCCATTTTAACTCTATCTATATTCAATCCATCCAAATCCGATCCAATCCACCCATTTGCCACCCTTAGTAAACACTTAAACTTATATAAAATTGAATAAGTACACTCACCCTACGTGACATAATACATATAGAACGCCACACAATATTGACATAAGATTGTCACGTAGAACAAATATATCTATTTATTTAATTTTTTAATTATTTGAATGTCTACTCGTGTACATCCAAAATTGAGGCATATTTGTATATATTTCATGTCAATATGTTTGAATCTTCTTTCTCGCTAGTCACTATACAAAAATATTCAGTTATTTCGAGACAATTCAACAATTTAACTTATTTATCTAAATAGTTTTTGGTTCCTCGTTGTCACTAGTAACTACACCAAAATATTCATTTATTTCAAGACAATTCAATAATTTATATATAACTATTTTCATAATATAATTATTCAATGATGGGGATTCAATAATAATATATATAAAACCCTTTTTTGGCTTTCTTTACTCCGTCACTAACTATGCGATAAATGAAAATTCATTCACTTTAATTAAATACAATCCTAATTTTTCATGGAAGAGATTCAAATTATAACAAGGTAAAATATAGAAAAAATTAAAAAAAAATCAACATCTACTTTCTTTTTTCTAAATTAGTGATAGATGAAAGAGAAATTGGAGACGGAGATTACAAGGTAGAAAATTGAATCGTTTATTAATAAAAGTGAAAATTCAAATAACCAATTAATTGAGTTATTAAAACTTCTCGTGTATATAATATAGAGTATAATTTTCAGTAATAGCAATGAATGAAGAAACAACGTGGTAGACAGAGCCCTTGACGGTGCACACGCCACGGCTTTCTATATTGTGTGGTCTCTTAGCTTCCATCTCCAAACAATTTACTCTACGAGTGACACATAATGCAAAATCTTCCATTTTTTAATTTGGTTCACACGTCTATAATAATGTTTTGTTACCTTTAAAGATGTGTCCTATCCTTAAAGTTGTCAACAATTATGTCATAGGTTCCAAATTTTGGCTCAACCTTTTATTATATTAAAAGAAAAATAATGAATTTGAGACGTTAAAGATACTGAATTCTGTCAAAGCTGTATCAGACGGTAGATTTTAACTTATATATGTGTCATTAGGAAGCCGCTTTTATAATCGTTAAAGTTGTATTTGACACTTGGATATTCAGTGTTAAGCCACAAAAAAAAAAGAAAAAACTAAGTGATGCAACTTCTTCACAACAAGGTGTCTTGAATTTAGGTTTTTATACTAATCTTATTCCTATTTTTGTAAAATAAAAGACCATTTCGAATAGTTAAGAAAATCACATAAGTACATACATCAAGATAAATGAAAGGTTGCATTGTTACATACGTCCAAATTAGCACCACCACAAAAATAGGAAGAGGTGAGTAGGTGAGGTGGGGTTAATTAGTAGTACTCCTCCATTCCATATTAAGTTGATTTTTGAGGTGTTTCACACCCTTTAAGAAAAGTAGATTAAGACACAAACTGAACCTAATTTTCCATTTTTACCATTATTAATTATTGTCAAATTTATGATTTAAATTACTAATTGTTAATTAATTACTAATCTCAATACTAACTAATGAAGGGTAAAATTGGAAAAACACTCTAAAAATAGTCTTGAAAACTGAACAATTAAGTTAATTTGAAAAATGAAAAATACCTCAAAAATTAACTTAATATGGAATAGAGGGAGTACTATGTAATTAAGTGCACCAAATTAAACTACTTGTTTCTTCTATCTATTTATTGACATTATTTTTTTTGGGGGGGTTCATTTGCACTTTCTTCACTTATCAAATATCTTAGAATGGGAAGAACACCTTGTTGTGAGAAAGTAGGTCTTAAGAGAGGGAGATGGACTTCAGAAGAAGATGAAATCCTCACCAACTATATTCAAGCTAATGGTGAAGGTTCTTGGAGGTCATTACCCAAAAATGCTGGTAATTAACATTTTTTGAATACATACCGTTAGTGTGTAATTATCTCATCTAAAAGTTAACTTCTTAACAAAATTTTATATATTAACATCATAAATAGAAATATAAAGTATAGGAAATCTCTTAATAAATATGGTGTGAGACTTTTTGGAAAAACTGTATGACTTTGGATTAAGTCGGCTAATTAATATCACACTATTTTAAGAGTACTTTTGAGTTATTTAGACCAACATCTTTGTCAGAAGCAGTGGTGGTGCTATATAGACTAAAAATTAGTAAGGTGGACATTGTTTGCCATGTGTTTTGTATATTGTAGTTTAACACTTTGAGTTAAATTTTTTACACCATCATTTGTTACGAGCCAATTAGTGATTGAGATAGAAATATTTACTGAATTATGTGTTCATCGTTTCGTTGCAAAGTGAAAAATAAATAATTACTTTTTAATTTTATTTTTGTGGCTCTTTAATAGGGTTACTAAGATGTGGAAAGAGTTGCAGATTAAGATGGATTAATTATTTGAAGACTGATTTGAAGAGGGGTAACATAACCTCTGACGAAGAAGCTATAATCATCAAGTTGCGTGCAACTTTGGGTAACAGGTTTGTTTGTTTTCAATAGACTTTAGATTTTTTTGACGTTATATTTGATAGACCATTGATATATCCTTAAAATATTATGCTATTAAAATATATTAGCTAATTTTTTTGGTATTGATGAATATCTTTTTAGTCCCTTGATTTATTACACTATTTAAAGAAAAAAAAAAGGAAAACATGGTATAATTTAACTCTCTCTATATATTAATTTTTATTTTATATGTATAATTTTTAGAATAAATAATTCCACTTGATATGATGGTAATTATCTCTTAAATAATTAAATAGAAGCCCTTTTTAAATACGAGTATGTAGAATTGTTAAATACATTTCTTTTCTCATCAAATTTAAGTCATATTTATGATAGTGAAAATATTTTTTTACAGTGTGATGATAAATTAACTAGTTATTAGTTTTATCAAATAACATTTAGTATTTATTCTTAGAAATTAACTATAATGTTTTATAGATTATATAATTGTGTAAATATCTTTTAAATATGGATGTTTAATTTGCTTTGCAGGTGGTCTTTAATAGTTGAACATTTACCAGGTAGAACAGACAATGAAATAAAAAACTATTGGAATTCTCATTTGAGCAGAAAAGTAGATAGCTTAAGAATTCCAAGTGATGAAAAGCTACCACAAGCTGTTGTTGAATTAGCTAAAAAAGGAACACAACAACAAATTAGCAAACGAGGACGCAGAAGAAAAATAAATACTAGCGTTTCAAATTCTACAAATGAAATTACAGTTAATAATGACATCGAGTTTGATCGTACTGATGACAAGATGTTATGGGATGACGATATTATGTTAATGGACGATAAATATGGAGAGCTAGATCAAGATTTTATTACAAATTGTTTATGGGACGGAGAAGGAGAAAATCTTGAAATAGCTAATGATGATAATAATAATAATAATAATAATAATAATAATAATAATAATAATGAAATCTTAAGTGAGGATAATTATGGTAAACTTGATTGTTGGGATTGGGAATATTTAGGTGAAATATTGAATAATGAAATATGGACAAATAGTACTAAAGAAGCTGAGCAAGAGAATAATAATAATAATAATATGTCATTATGTGACATTAATGACAATATGCAGAACTGTATGAACAAAGAAGCAACACCAGAAAATATTGATCCCATGCAGAGTGATTTGGTAGCTTGGCTTTTGTCTTAGTTTTGGAAATATTACAATTAAGGAAATAGTTTATCGAAAATAATTTTTTATTCCACAAAAATAAAGATTAAATTATGTATATTATTGTTGTGATATTGTTGTGGTAGAAATAGACTAGGCATGTAGAGTGGGTTTAAGTGCATTTTGTTTTTTTTTTTGTTTTACTTGAAACATGTATGATGTATATATATTATTTATAAATGAAAAAATAAAAAAGTTGTGTACATATTCTTTTTGTTAGGGTTTTATCCTGATTTTCTTATTATATTTGATTTTTACTTTTTTTTTTCAAGGAAAGTTAAAGTATTACCATAAATGCTTTTATTTTTCTTTAAAGAAAAATATAATTTTATTTCATATTTGGTTATTCTTTTCTTCGAGAAAATGTATGGAACCCTATAAATTGAAGAGCATTTTCTCATACCAAGAACACAATAGCATCCACAATGTGGACATTTAAGAATTTTGTTTATGGAGAGATTTTTCTCTCAACAGTTTTAATAAAAAAAAATTGGAGTATTAGTTTTCATTTGTAGGCCAATTGGCCAAATCGTATAATTATATTATGTTTTTAGTATAGTTTTTGTCATCTGACTTATTGTCTCATAATAAGTTTCCGCATGATGTCCTAATTCTTTCGAACCCAACAAGTGGTATCAGAGCTTATGATTTAATGGAGCATCAATTCAATGATTGAACGAGATTGATGACAAGTTCAAATGGTTTCAAATCAATTTGCAACTAATTTGATAATCAATTAGAAGTTAGAATGATTTATCAATATGTATAGGTAGACTTATTTGTTGAACAATTTGAATATTGAGTTGTTGAATCTTTCGGCTATGATTTCTAACATATACAATAAATGTTAAAATAAATATCTATAATTTCTTTTGATTCTTCTTCAAATATAAAAATAAAAGGATTTTAAGCTCGATTAAGTTTTGATCTTCAAATGACATTTAGAATGTTTGAATACTTGCCATTTATAGAGAAATATATGTAACTAGTGTGTGATCCATTAACTGTCTATAGCTTTTTTGTATTGAATTAATTAGTGTCTTTTCTGAAATATGAGTCTCTTCTTTATATAATATTAGAAGGGAAGAGAACAAATACAAAACTAATAAATAATAATTATGTAATTGTTTTTATACTTTTATACGCCCCTCATCTTTTTGCATGAATCAGATGAACATGTGTTTTTTATTATTACTTTATTTGTAATTGATTAGCTTTCAATCATGTATCACTTTTTCTTATATGTCTAAATTATTTTTTCACTTTCTTGTTCTTTACTTTATTTTTAGTTCATTAGTTTTCAATCATGTATCACTCTTTCTTATATGTCTTCACTTTTTGAAATTAGAGAAAATGCACTTTTTCTTATATGTCTTAATTATATCTTTTCACTATCTTGTTTTTTACTCTATTTTTAGTTGATTAACTTTCAATCATGTATCACTTTTTCTTATATGTCTTCTCTTTCTAAAATTAGAGAAAATGCACTTTTTCTTATATAATAATAATAATAATAATAATAATAATAATAATAATAAATATATATTTAAAAATGCACAAAATAAAAACCTTTTAAGCATAATTATTATGCTTATTTACATACCAACTGTCTTAAAAGTTATACGAAAATTAATATACGAATAACTTGTTTTTTATCCAGCTACCAAACCATTCCAAATTATTTTATCCTACCTAAAATTATGTATAACTTTAAAAGTTAATATTATTATCAAGTTTTTTACAGAAAGTCCTTTGGCCTAAATTTTACTAACTTTTTTTCCCTTCTAAATGCTTAAGAGATACTAAAAAAAGGAACATTCATTAAAAACAATTAAATGCTTAAATTAAAAGAGAAAAAAAGGAACATTCATTAACAACAATTAAATGCTTAAAAGAGAAAAAAAAGGAACATTCATTAAAAACAATAAATATTCATGACCCTAACATTTAGATCAAGGTCTAAAAATTTTCACCAAGCTATTTTATTTCTCTCTCTACCTGAAAAAAACAATTCTTCATTATTCTAACTGAAAGCTTTCTTTCAATTTGAGACCACAATTATTTCAAACTAGGGAATTTGTACGGTGTGGCTAAAAAATTTCAGGGTTAATTTTACAAAATTCACCTCCCCTGTGGTTTACAATATTACGTATATCTTTCTTATTTTAATTTTTTTTTGTAACCATTCTTTAAATTTATTTAAAATAAATATAAATTAATTATAATTTCACAACTTTGTCCTTTTGTATTAATTTCTTCATATTAATCCACATTATTTTAAAAAATGACTTATATAATGAAATTTTCAAAAATAAATCAATCAATATGAAGAAGTGTGAATCTTTGTTTGGTAAAAAAGGACACGTTTATATATATTTATATAATATATATTATAGTATAAATTTATTTTTAAAGTATTTATTAAATAAGTCATGTTTTTAATAATATGCATTACTATGAAGAAACTAATACAAAAAAGGACAAATTTGTCAAGTTATCATTGATTTATATTTATTTTATATAATTTTAAAAAATGGTTAAAAAAAAAAAGGGATGTAGGCGTAATATCGTAAACTACAGAAAGATGAGTGATAGAGCGAAACCGAAAGGATTATCCCATTTTTTTATTAGAAAATTAATTTTTGATCTCTATCAATGTCATGTCTTCTTTTTTCTCCAGTTCTAACATCATTATTAATTGTTCTAATTATATTATATTATCAAGATAAATACCAGCATAATTTTTTTTTTGTTAAACTTAACAATTAATATTGAGCAAAAGAGAGAATTTATTCTTAAGCAATAAGCTATAATATATATATATATATATATATCCTTTAATTAGTTTCATTTTTGTTGTACATAGCAAATATTTCGTAGTAAATTATGATACACATACATACAAGCAGTTATTGGCAATTGACCCTTTTAATTTCTTTTAATCTAAATAAAAGTTTAAAAAAAATCTATAATTGTTATTAAATAAAATAAAAATGAAATGAAAACTAAAAAGAAACTAAAACAACCATTGAGTTACATTTTTTTGATGGCGTATACTATTTCCCTATCGTTTATCCTTCACCAATGACTCTACAATTGTTTTGTTCATTTTTCTCCCTATATGTTGTACAAGTAAAAGAACACATATAAAAACAAAGAAGGTAAAATAATTATATACAACTACAAAGTAGTAGTGATTCAACTTCATTAAATTAAATTGAAGTTTGCTAATAATTACTTTTAACAATTGAAGAAATGAAACAAATCTGTTAATGATTTAAATGCTAAGTATTGATGTTTATTACTCAATAAAAACTAATCTCCTCCTCATATTAAGACTCATAAATATGTTAAAGTAAAAGTTGTAATTTCATAATTATATATAATAAAAATATTATAACAAAGATAAAGAAATAAAAATATTATAATACCAGTATTTCGATATAAAAAACAGTTATGAAAAATTAAATATGAGTAAAAAAATCATATACCTTTTTATAGATTTATTACAACAATATGTTGGAAAATTTGTCAATTGAAGAATAAAAGTTAATATTTATGTTCAAGAAAATATGAGTAGCATAAGCCTTTCAGCCTTTTGTTCTTATTTAAACGGTGTTCATATATTTATATTAGTAATTGTAATTATACATACATATATATATATATTAAAAGGTTATTTCATGTTGTTTGGTAAATATATCTTTTATTTTATTACTTTTTTTATTGACATTTTTATGAGGAAAAATAAGAGACCAAATTAAATAAATAGAAATTATACAACAAATAACTCTCATACTTCTAAAATTCAATTACTCATACTTCTAATTAAATTTTAAGTTTGTATACAAAATATACTTAAGAGGCATCATAAAATGCATAAGAAAGAAAGAAAAAAAATAATACAATACACATATCATTGCTACTTTAGTCATTAAAATTAAAAGTAGAAGGAAAAACAAAATCAATGCATAATTGTCTAAGATCTTGTCATATCCACTTCACAAGCCTATCAATATTCAAAGCTTTCTTCTTTTTTTTCAAGTCAAACAAAGGTAGAGAGCCATCACTCTTGTTGATATTCAGTACTTCACAAATCTATCACTATTCAAAAGCTTTCTTCATGTAAAAATTAAATTCAAGAGGCATTATATTATATAGATATATTAGAACAAAAAGAGAGAAAAAATAAATAAAGAAAAAAAGAACTAGTACAAATGTACAATACACATATCATTAAAAGATAGAAGGGAAAAGAAATCAATACATAATTATCTAAACTCTTGTCAATATCCACTTCACAAGTCTATTACTATTCAAGAGCACTTCTTCTTCTTTTTCAAGCAAAAAAAACATGAATATAATACAATGGTGAAAATGAAGGATAACTTTGGATAGAATATCATGAAACAAAAAATATGAATTTATATAGAAAATAATGGAGGAATACCATAAGGTTTCATATTTAATATTTAAAGGTTATGAATATGAAAAGTTGAAAATTGTGAGAGCTATGAATATATGCACATTGTATCTAATAAAGAAGATATATTATAGTGGGAGGTGAAAAGTTGAGTACTTGAATATAAAGACTTTGTGGGGTTATTTCAGTTCTTTTAAGCTGTTCTATTAAGGCTTGTATATCGTTTTCTTGCTTATTTTCTTTAGTAGGGATTTTAGGTTCTAATAAACTATCCAATTTTTTATTTATTTCAGTTATTTGGTCTTCTAAGTTTTTATTTAATTCTAATAAAGCAAAAATTATTAGATTGTTTTCTTCTTAGTAACCCCGATAGATTGACCTGTAAATACCTAGGGAATTTGAAAGTCCGCCATGGTCAGGGATTGAAAGGACTGTGTGTCCCAGGGTGTGGTCAAAGAAGTAGGTGCTAAGAACTTGGGCTAAGGAAAAGAGATGAACAGAGTAAGATAAAGAGAGAAGATGAACATTAAAAAAAAAAAAATTTGGGAGAAATTACATAGATTTAGCAACAAAAAGCTACTAAACTAGATAACGGTGCAAGAAGAGGGAGTACTGAGTAGGACTTTACAACTTAATTTTACAAACGCAATCACTATTTATATCGAATTTCACTATTTAAACGTTATTTTATTTAAACGTAATTTTACTGGTATCAGGAAAATTTTGAATCAATTTATAGGTTTATTTCAACAACTTTTTTTTGAGTTATATAGCATGAAGCATTCTCTTAAAACTTGATGGCATGGTGCATGTTATAATCCTTTTCATTGACTTAATAGAGTATTTGTTTACCATATGTCATGTTGTTGACATAAATAATGGAGGAATACCATAAGGTTTCATATTTAATATTTAAAGGTTATGAATATGAAAAGTTGAAAATTGTGAGAGCTATGAATATATGCACATTGTATCTAATAAATAAAAAATATTATAGTGGGAGGTGAAAAGTTGAGTACTTGAATATAAAGACTTTATGAGATATTAAAAATAAAATAACTAATTAAATGGAGAAAAATGGTCAAAAAAAAGAGAAAAAAATAAATATGAATGGAGGGCATAGAGAGGTGCCACATCACCTTGTCTATGTTCCTCCTTTATATATAGAGAGAGAGATTTGATGTGGATAAATCAAGTAATGAACATCCTAAGATAATAACAATCCATACTTATGCTAGTGTCAAACTTTTATTCACTGGTAGCATAAAGAAAAGAAAAAGAATTTACATATTCAATCTAAATTTTTAAAAAAGAATGTCACCCTATTCTTGAAGGGAAAAGGGCAAATATATTTCTCAACATTGTGATTTAGAGTAGAATACCACTTGTTAAAAAAGTAATGTATATATATCCTTATCGTTTAATAAATGGTGCATATTTATCCTTTTTGTTAACAAATCTATATTTTCTTAACTGAAAAAAATTGTATTATTGATCTTTTACTTTCAAAAATGTCATGTAGTTTTCAAAAATTATCTCACCACTTTTTTACACCTCTAGATCCGACCAAAATGCAAAAGTTCACTTTCTTTTCTACTCAATCATAAAATGAATTTAGATCGGGTTTGAATAGATTTTTTTTGTTCTAAATAGATGAAAAATTGTCTTTTTTTTCAATTGGGTTGGGTCTGGAAGAGTAAAAATATGGATAAGGTAATTTTACTAAGCTACGTGACATTTTTAAAATTTAAAAATCAGTGTTAAGTTTTTCATCGGTTAAGGAAAAGTTGAGAAGGATAAATCTACACCATTTGTTAAACTATAAGGATATATATGCACCATTTGTTAAACAATCTATATATATATATAACGCTGGATATAGAAAATCTGATGTGACACCTCTCTATGGCCAGCATTTCTATTTATCTTTTATCTCATTTTTTTGACATTTTATTTTTGTTTTCTATATTTTATTTGTAATTTAAAAAAAAAAACTGAAAAATATTTTAATGCATTACATCATGCTCCTTTAAAACTTCCATCATACTAATACACATTTAAGTAAATGGAAGATGAAAAGATCAAAAATATTTAATTTTTCATAACCGTTTATAATTATTTAGCCTATAAAAAAAAATGAGTATTGTAATCAACAATAGTGGAATCCTTCACTTTCTCTCTTCTTCTTCTAGTGATGGTGATGAATATATGGGTATCCAATTTTGATATTGAGATGTCCAGTGATTTTTTCAAGAAAAGGGGAAGAGAGAGTATCTCATGATCCTTCTAAAGATATTGGTGATGATAAAACTTCTAAAGATATTGATGATGATGATGAATATACGGATATCAAATTTAGTCATTGAGATGTCCAACGAAATTTTAAACCTTGCGAATTTTTCAAGAAAAAGAAAGAAAGGGTATCTCACGAACCTTTTAAAGATATTGGTGAAAAGAGAGAGATTATGTAACTAAAATTTTCTCTTCAAAGTAGAAGTTTTTTTGAAAGAATGTTGATTCCTTTTATACTGAGAGAAAAAAATTCATATTGATTGAGAAATTTATAGGAAGAGTGATTAGTATTTCAAAGGGTAAGAAGATTTATTTAGAGAAAAAAATCAATGTATTTAGAAAATTAGCATTAAATTTAGGAGGAGAATAAGTATTCTACCAACTCTTTTCTTATTTTATTATGTCATAATTTCTTTGTATTATCTTTAATTAAGCTTTATTTTATTTATTTTTATTTAGCTTTACTTAAAATTTACTAACGACATTATTTCTTCTTCTTTATTCTACTAATTTTTTTCTTCTTTTATATTGTTTTATTTCTTTGTGTCTTTAATTAAAGTTTTTTTTTCTTATTTATTTTATATTAACGTTTTTATGTATATATTTTAATTTCTAATGCCTGAAATTTTATTTGTTTATTCCTAGAATCGAACTATTATAACTACTTAAGAATTGCAGTGTTTTTTTACGGAGTTTGATTTTGACATTTTTCTTATAAATTTTAGATCATTTCTTAGTCCAACATTGATAATCATATGTTTTATAAACAAAAATCTCATATTTATTTAATTTTATTATTTTTTAAATATTCTTTCTAACATTTTTACTAAAATAATTGCTCAAAATTGAGATTAGTTTTCTCTAAAAAATTGTGCCTCGCATTTTATTTTATTTTTTAGCGTTTTTTCTAATTTTAAAAAATTTAAAATCTTATAAAATATGAAAGATGACCATATTTAATTCTCATTACCATCAATGCTATTGATTTCTTTTGATTCCTTCCCTTAATATCATTATTATTAAAGTTGTTTATATTATTTCCTTAAATTACTTATTTTTCCTTTTTTGTACTCTTTCGTTTATTTTATTTTTTATTTCTAAAAATTAATTAATATAACTATATAAGAATTACAATCTTTTTACAGAATTTGATTTTGCCTTTTTTCCTTATAATCGTTAGATCATTCCTTAGTCCGACATAGATATTTATATGTTTTTATCAAAAACAATTTCTCTTATATGTTTCTTAAATTAATTGCATAAAAAAAAATTACTCAATCATTTTAAAAATAATAATAAGTATTTTCATTCATTGCTCAATTTTTATATGTATAAATAGGAAAACAACCGTTATGTTTTCCATAATAAAGTTATATCTATATTGTCAATACTTTTTTCTTTGCCATCGTCTCTTCTGCCATCACTAACTTTATTTGTTTTAATTTTTTATGAATGAAAAAATTATAGGAGAAGGAAGAGGAAGAGTTTTAGGAAAGATCAATTAATAGTATTTGATGAAATTTTTTAAAAAGATATTTTTTGGAAAATTTTTATGACAACAATAAATAAGATTAATGGAGATAAGAAAAAAAACAAACATGTAGGGTAGTAGAAAAGTGTTTTTTTAAGAAAATTATAGACATAAAAGGTAAAATAAGAGAATTTAAGGAAAATAATAAATAATAATAATAATAATGATGAGAGATGATGAAATTAATTAAAAATGTATTTTTAATTTTCAGAAATTTTTTATGACAATAAATTAAATGAGATAAAAAAATATTAGAAAAAAAAACGGGTAGTAGAAAAGGTTTTTTTTTTAGAAAATTATAGACCTAAAAGGTAAGATGAGAGAATTTAAGGAAAAGAATGAATTATAATAATATAATGATGAGAGATGAAGAGTACTAAATTGTAGTAGTAATGATGAGGAGAGATAGATAAGTTATTTAATTATATTTTTTCCCCTTATTTTGGCATATTTTAGAGATTAAAAGAATTCAAAAAAATTGACAAAAAAGATAAATGACAATTTTGATCAAAGAGAGGCGCCACATCACACTTTTATTATCCAGCTTTATATATATATATATATATATATATATTTTTTTTTCGGGCTAAATATACTTTTCTCATTAAATTAAAATGAAGAATTAATAACAAAATGCATAAACACTTAGAATCAAATCTTTTTGGTTTTAAGATTAAAAAAATATTTCATTTCATTCTTGGATAAAATATTGTTGACAATTTATCGTAGGGTTATACCCACTTAAAAACACTTATATTATTATCAATGGTTCAGAAGTAGATTATTGACGTAGTTCACCACCGCGTGAAGCGCGGACAATTTACCTAGTAAAAATATATATGCACAATTTTTTAACGATGATGTATATGTGCTCTAAATAAACAAAATTAAAAGGTATAGTTACCCATTTGCCCTACAAAATATATGCAAAAGCATGTGGTGTGTCCCAAAATATATGAAAAATGACATGTACCTAATATTAATCAATTATTTCTCATATTGTTTTTTGCCTAACCCATCGGTGATCATTTAAAGTTAGTATTAATTTTCACTTATACACATAAAGTTGATTTTGTTTATTTTAGGCACCTCATGTCATGTCCATTATGTCATTTTGACATTTTTTGACAATCAGCTAAATGTGTAAGGTGTGTGTAACACACTCGCTGATGACGTGTCAAAGTGACAAATTAAATGAAGACATGTGGCATATATATTTTTTTTAAAATTAAATAATATATTTTGAATAGAAAAAAATGGCCAATCACTCAATGACATATGTCATTTTTAAAACACAAATAATTCAAAAACATATTAATACACAGCCCACCCCCTAGATTTTCTTCTCTAGCACCCCACCCCAGATTCCCAACCCCTCCCCTCACGTGAATCAAATCATTCTCCCCACTAGCCCCACCACCCGAACCCCCACCCTCCCCTATCTGAATCGTCTTCTCACTGAAATTCTTCTTTTCAAGTTTATGATCAGTTCTTGACTCACGCAAGATTCATTTTCTTCAATCTTCCTTCTTTGTTTTCTCTGCCGGTTCTATGTATTCTCATAATCAAATTAATTATAGTTTGATCTATTATAATTTTAGTTGTTTTTGTTTTAACTAATTAGCACTATCGAATCTACTTCTCCCATAGAAGGAGTTGAAGTTTTGGGAGATGGTAGTTAAAAATTGGGGAAGAAGAAGAAGAAGAAAAAAAAAAAAAAAATTTAATTGAACAAATTTTTCACGCGTCAAAAGTGACACATCAGCAAAAAGTGTCAAATAGATGTATCGAAGGAATGACATAAGGTGTCTAAAATAAACAAGATTTAATTAAAGTGTCTAAGTGAAAATTGGTGTCAACTTTAGGTGGTTATCGGTGGATTAAACCCTTTTTTTTGTCTTTAATCTTTGTTAAACCTTAATACCGAAGAATGTACTCCCTCTGTTTAAAAAAGAATGACTACTTTTTATTTTAGTCTGTTTAAAAAAAAATGACCTCTTTTTTTTTATTACATTTTAATTTCAGCTTTCCATGTGACATGTTTAAGGTCACAAGATTAAAGGGCAATTTTATACCTTTTACATAAATTTAATTTAGGACCACAAGATTCAAAAGTCTTCTTTATTTTCTTAAATATCGTATCAAGTCAAACTAGGTTACTCTTTTTGAAACGAATGGAGTATTTATAACCAGCTAGGCAACTTCTTGAACATCAACATCAAACTTTCAGTGGTTGGGACGTTATATTTTAAAGTTTATTTAATAATTTGTTTTGCTCTTAATTTGTAGACTTGATATTTAGTCAGAGTTAATGTAGGTATTAATAATGTACATATTACTTATAAATGTATTAATACTTATTTCATCTTGTATCTTATTTAAAATAATACATATATCAGTTATGAAAATTTCTATATTACAAGACATCATATTAATTTTATATAGAAATACCGAAATACTTTTTAACTAAGTATCATGCATGATATTATTAATACAGTATTCAATATTTACATACCTCATTTCCAAGTCAGCTACCGAAATTTGCCCTTTAGAAGTTGTTATAATTAGCCCATAAAGGATAAATAATTAGAAAAGATACATCTTTTAAATGGAATATAAAATTATCTATTTCATATAATTAGCTAAGTGCATTTTTAACCTTCTTACATTTTAAAAAAGCTTTAAAAGTTTGATTTCGCTGAAAAAGAATTTCACCCTATTCTTGAAATAAGTGAGACCATTTGTGGGGGGTAAATATATCCCTCCATTTTGCGATTTAAAATAGCTATATTGTTTGGTAAAAAAAAGAGTAAATATATATTATATCGTCTAATAAATGTGCATATTTATCTTTTTTATTAATAAGTTTATATATTTTACTTAATTGACCAAAATAATATTACTGGTTTTTAATTTCAAAAATATTACATGGTTTCAACAATTATCTCACCACTTTTTTACACCTCTAGACTCTATCAAAATGAAAAAAATCATTTTCTTTTTTACTCAATCATAAATTTTGGTTTGGATTGAGTCTAATAGATGAAAAATATATATTTTTTCAATTGGGTTGGGTCTGAGTGCGTAAAAATATGGAAGAGGTAATTTTATTAAGCCACAAGACATTCTTGAAATTTAAAAACCATTTTTAAGTTATTAGTCTGTTAACGAAAAGTCGAAAAGGATAAATCTACACCATTATATTTGTTAAATGACGAGGATATATATGCACCACTTTTTTACAAGGGGTATATGTGCTCTAAATAGCAAAATTAAGAGATATATTTTCCCATTTGCCCAACAAAATATATGCAAAAGCATATGGTGTGTCCCAAAAAATATTGATCAGTCTTTTCTTATGTTTTTAACGAGAGGTATTTATATCTAATATTGATCAATCTTTTCTCATAATTTTACGATGTGTATATGTACGTAATATTGATCAGTCTTTTCTCATATTTTTAACGAGGAGTATATGTACGTAATATTGATCAGTCTTTTCTCATATTTTTAACGAAGGGTATATGTACCCAATATTGATCAGTCTTTCTCATATTTTTAACGAAGGGTATTTGTACCTAATATTGATAAGTCTCTTCTCATATTACTAGCTGGACAACTTCTTGAATATCAATATAAACTCTCAATGGTTGGAGGTTATATCTTGAAATTTATTTAATACTCTCTCCATTCAATAATAATTGTTCACTATTGACTTGATACATAAATTAAAAAGTAGTAAATGATAGGGGCAATCATTTTACCAAATCACTCTTATTAAATATAAGACATCTAAACATTGAAATATGAATAATATTTAATATTAAGAGTAAAACAAACACAATATGATAAATTATTCATTAAATTTATAAACTGAACAAGTTTTATTAAACATCTCAAAATAGTATAGTAAACAAGAAAAGATGAATAGACGGAGTAATTTGTTTGGCTCTTTGTAGAGTACTTGTCCTATCCTCCTAGGAAGGGGAAACTTAGTAGTGGGAGTAAGTACCCTACAATCATCAATTATGAATGAGCAATTATGGGTCATTTGATACCTTAGTGAGTTTATAATTTTGAAACTGTTCAAATTAATTTCTCTTCTTGTAGAATCAAATCATCACATGTTGAGAGGAGTAACTATTTCTTCTTCTTTCTCCTCTATTTTTATTTATTATAAGATGATATATTGATAGCTTTATGAATAGTGTAGCCAGAGAACACTAAACATTATTGTTATAGAATGTTATTTCTTACATTGATAGAAATGGAGACTAATATCATTTTATCTATATTGAGCTTTATATATATTTAAGTTAGATATCTATATATATTTTTAGTTAAAAGAAAGAAAAACCAAGAAAAGAATAAAAAATATATTATTATGTATTATTTTTGCAGATGATAAGGGCAGGCTGTTTGTGATGATATAAATGGAGATTTTATAAAGGAATTTATAGGTTATCTAATTTTCATATTTTTAACATAATAATTTGATGACTCTAAATATATTTATTCACTTGTGTAATTGCATTTTTGATCTTTTTAACATATAAAATATATGTAATGTACAGGTTGATGAGCTACTTTATTTTGTTTCCCATTCGATGTTCGGATCCCACATTGGAGCTCCGATTAAATTCGGATCGCGCTCAGCAGACCCACTCGGAAGTGGTGCTCCCAACAAGATTTTCTCCATACTCAGGGCTTGAACCCGAGACCTCCGGTTAAGGGTGAAATAGTCCCACCACTGCACCACAATTCATGTTGGTTTGATGAGCTATTATTATTATTAGAGGAGTGAATATATATTGTTTAAGGTAAGATTATTTCTCATGTATATACAACCTTTTCTATAGAATAAATATTAAATTGATTCCCTTTTGTTTTAATTTTTCTGATAGCAGTAAAATTCAGGAAGAAATAGCATTATCAAAGTATTTTAAGTGATGAATTAACAACAAAAATATGACTTAAAAATGTGAAACTATTTTGAAATAGTATTTATTTCTGAATTGAAGTCGAACTTATTAATTATTTTAGACTTATATTAGTTTAAAATAACAGAATCATATGAAAATATATTATC
Source organism: Solanum raphanifolium (assembly GCA_036250405.1). NCBI lineage: Eukaryota > Viridiplantae > Streptophyta > Magnoliopsida > Solanales > Solanaceae > Solanum > Solanum raphanifolium. Next base: position 7,381 of record JAJOOE010008795.1, on the reverse strand, counting down.
TCATCGAAATGAGTGATTTTTTTCATTGTTCCAAGTTAGAAATGGATGAAAAATATTATCTTACAAAAATTATTAATTTACAGAGTATTAATTTAGTGAAATTTTCTATATGTGATTTAAGATGTCAATAAATGTCTAAATAAATTACTCAATTAAAGGTTAAACTTAAGATATTTAAGAAACGACTTTATTTTTTTAAGACTTTTCATTGTTCTGAAAATCTTATTTAACTTAGGAAGAATTTACGCTATTAATATAAAATTGATGGTTCTTTATTTAGCTTGGAATGTTACTCATATATTCTTTTTACAAAGAACTTCATATATAGATACTAAAAGAATTATAATCAACATACATTCATAAACAAAATCCTGTGATTATTAGGATAGTCAAAGAATGAGTTTGGCTAAGGTTATAACCTGGTTTAACAAGCTTATAAGAATTTGTGGTGTCTATCTGCGTATTTGGTAAACGTCAAAAGTATTTACAAGTTAAAATCGACAAAATAAAATAAAATTATAATCATCACCCACCTTATGATTTTACACCTCATCATAAGCATTTTTTATTTGACTAGACCTTTACTATTTTGTCCTTAATATTTTTTGTAATCTTCGAAATATGTACCCTTCTAATGTGTTCTAACATATGTTCCTTCTCTTTTATATGTAAAAAAAATACACACTAATTCATTATCTTCCATTGGATTTAAATGCTTCTTTGTAAAATATCTTGGGCAAATGACCTGCTTAAGTTATTAAATTTCCGTAACTCCTCCACTTATACTTGATGTAGATCTGCCCATAGGTAGGGTGTGGTGTGGTGTGGGGGAGGTAGCAAACACCCAGGGTCTAGTTGTAGTACAATTATAATTTGGTCCCATGATATTGACTAGGGGTGTGTATGGGTCAGTTCGATTCAGTTTTATATATTATCGGTTTAATTTATCGGTTTTTTATTTTTAGATATGCTAATAAACCAATAACAAACAAATAAGATATTCTGTATCAGTTTTTGATTTATCGGTTTTTGGTCATTAATGGTTCGACTTTTGATTTACCCAATAAGAAAATGCTCATAAAATAAATATATGACTTTTCGCTTCTTTAACAATTTGGCGTGAAACAGTGATACAAGCAAACCAACTGTAAATGCTTTGATATAGTTAAACTAGAAATCTAATGAGCAATTGCATCAATAAGAACAATAGATGTAGCATGATGGCTACAATTACATGTTACAACCAAAGCATAATATGAAATTTCTGATGCGAAGCAGAAGTACTATGAAGTGTGAAGTGTGTGGACAGTAGTGTAGAGCACTGATATAGTGTCTGGTTATGTTAAATTATTAATATTTAATATTTATGGAGGCTAAAAATATAGCAAATTACTATCGCCTTAATGGGTTATTGATTTATTTAATAACCCAATACTAAAAATCGATACCGAGCCAATAACCCAATAAATATATATAATAGCAAACTATTAATTCAAATTAAATGCTATAAATATAGTTTGATTTAATTGTACCTCATAGCAAACTATTACTATTTCACCTCTCTCCTGGTGAATCTCGCTCGCCACTCTCGTTCTCTCCCTCGCCTCTCTCGTTTTTTATATAAATGCAAGTGTATAAAGTGTGTTTGTGTTTGTATAAAGCGAGAGAAAATTGTATATATACATATATTTTTGTTACCCTCTCTCCCCTCTCCCAGATCTCGCTCTCTCACTCGTCTCTCTCACTTTATACAAAAAACGCAAATTGTATAAAATGCGTTTGTGTTTGTATAAGCGAGAGAAATTGTATATATACATATATTTTCGTTCTCCTCTCTCCCCTCTCCCAGATCTCGCTCGCCACTCTCCCAAGTCTCGCTCTCTCACTCACCTCTCTCACTTTATACAAAAACGCAAATGTATAAAATGTGTGAAAATTGTATATTTACATATATTTTCGTTCCCCTCTCCCAGATCTCGCTCGCCACTCTCCCAGATCTCTCTCGCTCACTCGCCTCTCTCACTTTATACAATTGATCTTTTTGTATATGTATACCAAAGCAGATTATACAACTGTTTTTTTGGTATATGTATAGCGAATTATACATATATATGTTTGCTATGGAGCGCAATTATGCAAACTTTGCTATAGCATACAAATATGAATTTTGTGTTTGCTATATGTGAAAGTTGCTCTTTATAAAATCATTAAAAACCTGTTAACCCAACAATCCAATAATGATAATCAAATAACATTTTTTCGATTTGATTTACTGGTCGATTCAATTTTCGCACACCCCTAATATTGATACATGTTGAAGTTAGTAAAAAATACATATCAATATGGATTATGGTGGAGTAGTTGAATTATTTTGCGTTATATTTATATTATCATATGTCAAATTGGAACCAGGCACGCGCACATGAATTTGTACGTGCCAGCGGACCTTTTAGTTCCTTATTAATTATTTTCACTAATATTTTTGGTGAGTTAATCACATCTTAATTATATTAAGAACAAGTGTAATTATGTGGCTGCTAGCTAGTGTTAATCGTTAGGTAAACACTAAAATCCTTGTATATATAATCTAAAGTCAACAAAATACATAAGTTGATATCACTAACTAACTACTAAGATTTTACACCTTATAATCACATTTGATTTGACTAAATATATACTACTCTATTTATTCTTAGTATTTTTAGTAATCTCCAAAATAAATACCATTCCTAAAATAACATACCAAACATATACTAAGTACATTTTCGATACTTCCTAATTAATACATAACTATTTATTTTTTAATTCATACCAAACACACTAAGTACATCTTTTTCATTATTAATTCATCATCAATAAAGTCATTTTCCAATTTAATACCTTCATTTGAACCGATCAATGTCTATACCTTTTTGCATATTACAGCGACGTTGTGTTAGTTATTAAGGAAAATATATTTTGTGAAAAAAATATCTTTTCCAAAAAATAAATGATTCACTTATTAATATTTTGGTGTGTTGCAAGCAAGCAAATAAAATTTGTTATTGTAAAAAAATATATAATCTAGATAATTAATATAGGAATGGGCGATGATACTCGGTGAGTGTGAGGGTGGTGGAGTCGGAGCTATGTGGGGTGGGGTAGTGTACGCAAGAACAAACATGAATGAAATATCACTTATAAAGCTTGTTTTTTCAACTTTCATAAAAAAAAAAAACAGTTTCCTAGAGAAGAAATTTCCAAAATATAAAAGGGTGCTAAATAATTTTGTTAGACTTGTTATTGTTTTGATAGATTGATGGTTGAAGATTGTTCCTCTGTGATATGATATTTATGAATTAAATTTGAGCTTATTTGAAATAGATTTGGGTGTTTTGAAATTTGAAAAATAAATATCTTTTTTGGCAAAACAAATTTAAACATTGTGCGAGAGATTTAAGACAATTTTGCATGTTCTTCAGACGCGAAATTTCAACCTCAGTCGATATATACCTAATTTATTTTCATAAGCGAATGAATTCATAAAAAAATATATACAATGACTATCAGTTATTTGGCGACCCCCAAAAACGAGTATTAAAAATCACATGTTATACCTTGCTCCATTAAAGAGCTTATGACTTGCTTGGTATAAATTCGATTGCTAAGGACAAAAATTAAAGACCAACTCATTTGAAAGACAGACCGTGTAATTAAATGTTATTAATACACTGCAAGGAGTCCAACTGTGGTAAAGAATGGATGTGGGCTTTGGCCCATATGAAAACTGTATCATCAAGGCCCAACAATAGTTTCATTTTGAGGCCCAATAGTATGTTTCACTTTGAGGCCCAACAATTTTTCTCCCAAATCTATTTTTTTTTTTTTTTATCTCGTCGGAGTTGTCCGGCGGCCAAAACGGAATAGTCCATTCATCGGTGAAGCGCACGTAGATTCTCGACTCAATTCGTCCCGGCGCCAGTTTACGGTGCTCAACAAGAGGTAAAATTCCTCGTTATTTCCAGTATTTTATGGTCTGTTGTTAAATTCAATAAGCTAGGAAATCTGTTTCTTTCAATACTTTCTTATGAATTGCATGATGATGATGAGTACTAAACTAGGTGTCTTACATTCTGTAATCCTTTTATGTGACTGTGTGCAAGTATTTGAGGCATGAGAAAAACACCTAGTGGTGGCCCAGTGGTCGATGAGGTCGGTGAGAACCATGAGGTTTGAAGATCAAATTTCAGTTGAAATAGAAACAGTTGGTGATTGTTTTCCATATGTAGTTATGTGCTAGCCTTGGTGGATAGAGTTATAAGGTACTGTTGCTGTTCTGTTTAGAGGTGGTAGCTATCCTGTGGAAATAGTCGAGCTTAAAAATGAGTTTTCTTCAAATAGCTATGTTAAGCAAGATAGTTCATTTCTTGGATAAGGACTTTTTATAGCCTTAGAATGCCGTCTTCTGGTCCTCATGTGGATGATTGTCCATATGAGAAGTGAATGGTTGGTTTATTAGTTTGAAGATCGCTGCTGTGGGATCTAGCGGCTCCAGCCACATTGACGATAGTCGTTCATTCCCGTACGCTGACCCACACAATGTTAATTGAACTTTTGATTCTTCATTAAAAAGCTTTACAAAAGATAAACTTGTCATTTACTATTTTCCTCAAATAATTGTCATTTAGTTATTATCCTACTTAATATTTAGGACTTTGAAATTAATTAAAGATATAATAATTAAATTTTTATTTATGTGTAAGATGTATCAAAACCCAAACACAATCCCCTACCCTTTTCTCTTGCGTTTTGCGAACTTCGAGTGATGGCGATCCCTTCTAGCATTGTAAGTCTCTTTCTAAACTTTGTTTTGTTCTAATTTATTGATTCATTCTTCATCATTTGCTTAATTTAAGTTGGTGATTCATTCTTATGCTACTGTGGGTGAATTTCGATATAGGCTAAATCAGTGAATTGGTTGAATTTAATCTTGAGGAAACATGAATTGAATGCAGAACTTTGCCATAAAAAAATTCAGTTACTTAATGGAAAGCTAAATTAGTCATTTGGGCCTGAGACTTTTTTACGGAAAATGAGAGTGTTTATAATCAGTGTTGTCAAAGGCACACTTAAACCCTGGAGTGGGGTTCTGTTGAGCACTTCGCGTTGCTTAATGTGCACTTCTGTGTCATCATCAAGATTGTAAGACGTAGTTTTCCTTGCCAATGAGGACACTGTACAATTGATATTTCCCTTTATAGGATTTTTTTTTCAATTTCTTTGTTCATATATATTATATTCATGCTTATAATTATTATTAATCTGGGACTAAACATATATATATATATATGTTTGTATTTTTTTCTCCCTTTGTGCCTTTTTCATTAAATCCCATGTTTTGTTTGCGCTTAAAGCCTCAAAGAAGCTTAGAGCTTTTCTGGTTTTGATAACACTGTATAATTCTATTTACATTCAATTACTCATGTCCCCTTTCCTTTGCTGCATTTCTCCATTTAAATTCAGATATATATTAGCGTGTTTGCTTTGTTTGAATCCAAATGATTTGAGTTCTTGACTGAGTTATATGAGTTTTAGCTTTTCGTCCTCTTCATGTGATCCTTTTTGCGTGTCAGGATGATTTGTGATTTGTTTAAGGTTAATTGGCTTTTAAGATGTGTCATGTAAAGAAGAGACAACTCATATTTAAGTTTGACAAAGGATTGAACATCCAATGATGTTTCAATCCCTTGTCTCTTGTTCTTTGTCTTAAGATCTTGATTCAAGGTAGTAAGAAAATTGGTTGGACAAACAGCTTGTAAATTTATGTAAGTAAAAAATGGACAGGTTGTCTGGTTTGGAAACCATAGCAATTAGCAGTGAGAAGGGAAGGATGTTGAAGTCTCTCAATGAGGAGCTGTTTCTGTAAGACCATTCTTTCTGCTTGTTTTATATGTACTACGTACTGGGTGTGAGTAATAATTTGTTTAAAAACTGTATGTAATAGATTATCAAGGCCAATAAGGGAATCACTCTCCAAGGCACCTTATACTCCTCCAGAGGGTTCCAGTGTCTCTATCAAATCCATGCTACTGTCTCTTCTTTCCGACTCCCAACTCGAAATAAGGGATTTTAGCTTATGCTGTGCTGCATTGGCTTCTGCCTCCGAATCCACCTACAATCAACTCTTTTGGGTTCCCAATTCGCTATCTCTTGCTGCTGCCTCTGCCTTCAAAGACCTATCTAAAGCTTATGCTACCATGGCTGCTGGGAATCATGACTTGATCAAATTTGGCGAGCTGGATCTTGATTTTAAGTCTCTCCCAAATGATAAAATCTTGGCCATTCACTTAATCCCTCAACTCTTGCCTTTGCTAAAAGACACGATTAAAGAGAGTGCCATTGATAAATCAATTGATGGTCATGAGATATCAGCTGCAAGTGCTAGTGTTCCTGTAGCATACGCCATTATTGCTGCTTATCAGTTTAGATGGTTCATTTCTCAGGTATGTATATCCTTAATTGGTACTTGATGATTTATTTGTATGATTATTTTCTTTAGTTGGTGGTTTGAATTCTATTGAGATGAAATGAAGCATAACCTTCAATATTTATCATTTGTAGGTGGATTATCCTCACCTTGGAAAAGTGTGCTCTTTGGTGATTCCATGTGCCCTAACAGCTCTTGATCACTGGTCATCTGAAGTAAAGGTGCATTTGTCTTTGTATGATTGCTGGTCTTAGAAATTTGTTGCTGTTTCAATCAGATATCTCACGTACTTGTTGATCAGTGCTTCAAACTATGCTGATAGCCCTATATAACTTCAAAATAGTTAAAACTCTCTAAATAGTGTAAAACTGTTGATTCATGCAGTGATCCGTTAATACTGTGAAAGAGAGTTAGATGATTAGATATTCTAATTGGAGATTTCTCTTTTCCTACATCACTGTGTTTCCCTTGAGATATATTGTGGTCAAAATACATTGTAAATTGTTAGAAGGGACAGACTCTTTAAATCAAGTATTAGCTAGCTAGTGCTTAAACTTGTATGTGCTTCTACTATTTGGCTCATTTCTGAGCTCTTAGCAACTGATGACAACAAAAAGAACATCAAAGATCACGTTTCAGTTTCTTTTCTAAAGCTTGTCCGCGGATACTCTATTAGGGGTCGTTTGGTGTGAAGGATAATACCAAATAGTCCCGGGATTAAATTATAGTACCGAGTATTTTGTTGTTTGGTTGGCAAGTTCGGGATAACTTATCCCGGGATTAATAATTAATACCGGGATAAGTTATCCCTCTCTTGGGGTGGTATAGTAATCCCGGGATAACTTATCCCGGGATAAAATAGGTAAATGACAAAAATGTCTCTTTCAACCCTTTTGTTATATCACTTTTTACATT
>JAJOOE010008794.1:0-15785 GCA_036250405.1 Solanum raphanifolium | reverse complement strand
ATATATATATATATATATATATATATATATATATATATATTTTTTTTTTTTTTAAGCAAGAGCAGCTAAACCGTAACTAACCAATTTGATTTGAACAAAACACTCAAACCAATTTTAAGTAAAAAAAAAATACATAAATAAATACCAAACACACGAACAGATGCATTTTTATTTAATTGGAAATGGTATCATTGGATTCGATGCAAGCACAAATAGTCAATGAAATTCTGAATCATTAGCAGAAATCTTATATTTAAAACTCAACTGCAAATTTTGCATCAAAACAATGAGTAAAGGAAAGCATGGAAGCGGCTTTAACATGTCACTCAAGCAGTAAGGCAACAAAGGGGTCTCATAAAGAGAGGAAGCCAAGCCATCGGAATGAAAACGCAATTACACTAACAATGACAAATTAGAAAGAGAACATCTCATACTTGAAGACATATTAGGCATACTAATTACAACAAGACGATCATATGATTCGAAACAATACGAAAACCAGGTTTAAAAAGCTATAAACCAAATTTATACATTTAACTAAGACAATGAAATCAATAACACGATGATCAGTTAGAAATTCAAACCAAACAGACTTTCGAACAAAAGTATGGAAGTCGAAATAAAGAATAACACAAGGATGAAGCCAAAGAGATCATAAAAGTGTTCATTTCATACCATTCGAAATCAAATAAGTCATGAATGAGATACCAAACTCCTAACGAAGTACTGAAGGGAAATACCGAAGTCAAATGCTCGCCATTTCGGGAGATTCAAAATCACCAGTCGCTCCTAATACTATTAAGACCCCGATACTTAAATGTCTTACATTTTGAGATGAGCTCATCAATCAATTGAGTAAGAAAATCAAAGCGAGCCATACAGATACAACAAAAGAACTCAAAACAGTGACAGACCACAGATACAACACATGATTGGGAATATTGACATCGAGACCATTCGTTCAACTTGAGGTGAACGAGTGAAGGGTATGATGTCGAACAACAAGCAATGATACAGATTTAAGAGAAAAACTAAGATTAAAGAAGCGTTTTGAACAACAATGAGAGTCGAGAAACAAACGAGAACAACAGCAAACAAGGAATCAACCTCTCATTATTTATACACAAACAATCGAATCATACCAATACATAACACAACCCAAATCTCAGACATCTACTGGAACCTAAATAAATGAGAGAGTTGGGAGTTGTATACCTTTTTATAAGCAGCAACTGAGGACAGCTACGAGCAAAACGACAACTTTTACCACGCCGAAACTCGAACACGAACAACGAACAAGGAACTTAAACAGAAATCTGAGCCAGTTCTCTATCCCGAAAATTATTTCGAGTATATCTGCTATTTTCGCTTAAAACTATTCTCTGTATTTTTGCCCGAAAAATCTCTAACCCCTAACAATGACTAAAGAGGGGTTATATATAGATGGGAAATTAGAACTCACGATTTGGAAGAGCCGGGTGAATTTTTGGAGAAGCTTAGGGTAAAATCGGGATTCTTGCTCCCAATAGTCGAGACAAATCCGTTGTGGGTATGAGATTTCATCCAAATCCCACGAAATCCGAACGTGGTAGCAGCGTGGATGGCTTCGATCAAACCCACCGCCCTTGCACTCGACGTGGCGCCATCTCGTAGCCACAAGATCGATTGGACGTGGCTGTCAGGATTGGAGCAATTTGGTGAGGGCAGACTTGCTTTTTCCCGTGGATTCCGCCACTCCAGCTGCTGCTGCTTTGACCTTTTGGACTGCTGCGTGCAGCTGTTGTGGACATTTTTAGACTTGAGGCGCGTTCACGTGTTAGTGAAGAAGAAAGGGGACGCAGGGGTCATTTGGTACTGTTGTTGTTGTCGGTTCTGTTGCTGCTGCTGCTAGTGTGAAATAGGAGCAAGGAATTGCTGGGTTTATTTTGCTGATCGAAATTGGGCCGGGTCGGGAAATTGGGCCTGGTTTGGGTCGGCTGAAAGTTGGAATACAAAGGGGAAATGGGTTTGGCAGTTGGTGGGCTGCTGGAAATTGGAGTTAAAATGGGTAATTGGTTTGGAACATATGTCTGCACGTATTATTTGCTGTTGTATTGTTGTGGGTTCCTCTGTTTTGGGCTGGAAAATTAATGGGGTGGGCTGACTGAACGTAGAGGGGCTGCTGGAAGTTAGAAATGACCCAAAATTTTGGTCCTTTAAAATTGAATAAGCTAGAATTAAACTTGGCCATATGAATCTAGATCATAGCTAAATGTAGTCGAACATAGTTGATTAGGATAAGTTCAACTAGTAATTAAACAAGACGAATTAATACAATTAACTAACGAGCTTCTTAATCTTAACAAGATAAACTAATTAACTTAATTATAAATTAAGCAATTGGAATAACTCAAGAATTATAACTATAAATACTACTCAACTAAATTAATAAAATATTTATTTTTAACAAAGTAGAAATCTTTTGAATATGATTTTTAAATATTTATAAAATATACTAATCGTATATATAATTATATGAAATATATTTATCATTCAAAATGCTATAAAAGTCGACTGAAATTATTCAAACTAACCTTGAAACTATTTAAATTTTGTAAAGCTAGTTATTCTAAATTGTTTGAAAATTAAGAAGCTCTGAAATTAATTATTATCGGGGAGGGTCAAAATTGGGTGTCAACACCAGCAGTATAAGGACTAACTTTATAATATTATATAAATGAAATAAAATACAAAAAAGAAACATGGTAAAATTAACACCAATAATATATCTAGTATAATCTCATAAGTGTGATCCGAAGAGGATCATAGGTGAGGTGTGACGTCTTTGGAGTAACGCACAACTGAGGTCCGAAGAAGATAAAATGTAGGCAATAGATTTTACTCTTACATAGGCAATATATTTTACTCTTAAGTAACATGTGGTTACATCAAATTAATTACGTATCTAGTACCTCCATGAGATAGTGGTAAGATCTGCGTACACTTTATCCTCCCCAAATCTCATTTAGTGGATTCACTGGGTATATTGTTGTTGTTGTTGTTACGTTGTAGTAGTATTATGATTATGTATATACCATGTCAAATAAAAAAATATTTTGACAAAATTTATGATTTATCAATTTGTGCTACATACCAATCTAATTTTGATAGAGTGAACCAAATTAGGCTGAAATGGAGCAAATAAATTAGCATGTCATTTTTCTAACTAAATATAAACAGATTGGACAAATTATAATTTCGAACTAATTTTATCACCTCTAATGTATACGTAGATCACTAGACATCAGGAAAAATTGTACAACAAAGACATCTTGGACTTATTAACAAGAATCACTTAAACTATTAAAGAATTGCATGATATGTGCAAGGCTGTTCTCAATGAGAATGACATGCTCAAGCTAAGATTCTGCTCGTGAGCGTAATGGTATAAGCCTGCCTGACTGTGAGACCGACTGGTCGAACAAATACGAAAGTCGGTCATAGTAATCCGGGAGTCCCGTGTGGAAGGAATAATACTCAATCACTATATAATAGTTGTAGATATATGTCATATTCATCTACATGCATTATTATTGTCATCCAACAATCGTTCAACATACTACTTTTATAATGTCTGCCATATGAAGATGCTCAACAAATTAAAGATCGATTAGATTATTCTTCGACCTCAATAATTTCGGCTTCAATTAATTAGAATGAAAAATCAAGTATGTGATCAAGATCACTTTTCTTTTAATAAGATTATTATGGAAATTAATGTAGCGTGATATATAAAGTGTCCATTTATCAAATGCTTATAACATGAGAACTAACGCAACTGACGTTTCCACAAATATATTTTGCCTAATTTTCTGAATACAATGCATATTGAATGACAATTTCTGAATACATAGCATATTGCTTAAATTTGTTATTTTTGGTCCGATAATTCATATAATTTGGCCTACAGTTTAATGTTTAGACCGTTTTATAATCGTCTTTTAGGCGCATTCAATTTTGAGACCTAATAGCATAAGAAACTTTCCTTTAGAGATAGTTGGGTAGTGGTATCTTTCTAGTGATAGTAATTGAACATGAGCAAGGGAATATCCCTAATATCGACAATACAAATACAAAGAATAACCAAAGTAATAGAAACAATAAGAGGAATTAAATCGATGCATAAGATAGGACACTGGATACATGCAACTTGCGAGCCTCTATTTCATCCACCTCAATCCAATACAATATGTATCACGTCTTCGTCGATCTTCTTATTTCCTTGGATTATAGATTGTAATAAACAAACACATATATTTTGCGTGCAAGGGACATGCAATCAATTTGTCTTGTCTTGCAAGTCCATTTCTTGTGTGCGCAAGATCACTCTCTTTCACTAGCTCTTTACAAATTAATAATAGACAATTCAATATAAGAAGATAATTCCTTAATCAACGAGGGACACTTTGTCTTTCACATATAGGACAAGAACAAAAGAAAAGAGATCCACAAAAATAAAAATGGCAATCGGGTGGTGGACTGGTGGTGGGCGTGGGGTAACTTGAAGTATACATACCTAATTAAGAGATAATTTCAGAGAGAAAAACATAATATCGCAAAGATAAGGGAGATTAGTGTGAAATTATCCAATTAATTAACACTACAACAATAAAACAATATTTAGCGACAATAAATATGCAGTAACAAAGAATGTTAAAGCCTTTACCAACATTAGTTAACTGCCATCAGGTCCAATGTCGCTATAGACTTTATGGACATTTACAAAGACTCTTAATTACCTCTAAAAAATATAGTATTTAACAACAATTAAGCTTTTATCCATTGTCATTAATTAATTACCGCTAAAAAATATTCTTAGTGTAGTGTAATATGAAGCAGTGAGATGGAGATTTGCTCACGCTGCTTTCCATAATCTTACAGTTTAAATAGACCAGCTTAACCCTAATCTCTTTATCTAAGAATTCTTGCAATTATTACTACTACTAAATAAAAGTTGGGATCAACTTATATTATGAAGTTTATCATAAAGTTGGGATTAGGTTTGTTATTATAATATAATTGATGGTGGTATTAGATGCAAAAGGATTATCTGATGTTCAAAGATGTGCAAACACTTGTATTACCAAGTGTGGCATTACTAATCTTCAATGTTACAATGCTTGTCTACATCGTTGTGTTAAACCTTTTGTGGGGAGACAAGATCAAATCGAAATCAAAATTTGAAGGTTATGAAATATGAATATCTATTTAATGTTCGAATGATAATCATTTCTTGTTTTATAATGTATGATATTATATTATAAAATTAATATAATATTTAAATAAATTGTATTTCATCGTTTCATAGTATATGAATAAACTTATAATATTACAGAGATAAAATAAAATACATGATAGAGTTAACATTAATATAATAACATATTCAATAATCAATAAAGAATCATAAATAAGGTGTGTGGTTTGAAGAGAATAAGACCTACTCGATCCATAAGTAAGGTATGAAGTCCCATAAATTAAGTCGAAAGAAGGATAGAATGTGCACAATAGATTTTAATCCTCATTCGAGGCATAGAAAACATAACACATGACAACATTTTCTTTGATGATCGCAGTGTTCAGAGTCCGGACAAACTTTTGCAGCAACATATATCATTAGGTAATAAATAATCAGCTAGTGATTTTGTCAAAAATTAAATTCGAGATCTCATAATTTTTAATCATTCATTGAACACTATGTCACGCCAATGTGACAACATCAAAGTAATTACTATACGAATGCATAATTAGTAAATTACAAGCTTCAACTCTACAGACTCTGTAAATTGTGAACTAGCAGAGGGTTTAAGCTGCACAGCCATGGAAGAAGAAGAAGAACCCATACAAAACCTCTGGCAAGAAGTTCGAGATCTAACCCTAGGCACTTCAACCCAAATCAACCACCTCTCTACCCCACCCACCCCACTCCAATTCCTCCGTGATTACGTTTCCCCCAACAAGCCTTGCCTCATTTCCAACGCCGTAAACCACTGGCCAGCCACCACTCTATGGCAATCAACTCATTATCTAACCAATACCCTTTCTTCTTCCACTGTTTCACTTCACCTCACTCCTACAGGCCGTGCTGATGCACTTTCCCCAAACCCCATTTCCCCTTCTTCACTCTGTTTCGCTTCTGCTGAAGTGAAGCATCTTCCTTTTCCTGATGCGTTGACCCGGGTATTGGAATCGGAGATGGGTTGTGTGGGTTATTTGCAGCAGCAGAATGATTGTTTTCGGAGTGAGTATGGGGCGTTGAGTAAAGATTGTGATTCTGATTTTGGTTGGGCTTCTGAGGCTTTTGGGTGTTTACCTGAAGCGGTGAATCTTTGGATTGGGAATGAGTTGTCTGAGACTTCGTTTCATAAGGATCATTATGAGAATATTTATGCTGTTGTCTCTGGGGAGAAGCATTTTTTGCTTCTTCCTCCTACTGATGTTCATAGGATGTATATTCGTGAGTATCCTGCTGCCGAGTACCACTATTCCCAGGTTCCATATTTTTTTCTTTAATGTACTTGTTATGCGCTTGAAGCTTGGTTCGGTTTTATATGTGAAATTCTAGGAAATGAATGCATTTGTAGAGCTGCTTTATGGTTTATATATGTTGATGTGTTCCTATCAAAGTAGCAATTTTGCGTTATGTCCTTGTAGTTTTAATGGATTTTTATATGGATTCTTGAATTATAGCACTTTGTGATGTGTTTGCGTTGATGGGTTGGAATGGAAATAGCAATTTGGTTTAAATTCATTGCGGAGAACTCGAATCTCAGCTTTAGTTTACTGTCTTGTTCTTTTAATGTATTCATATGTTATGCAGTTGAAGTTTGTCGGGTTTTTATTTGTGAATTCTTGCTCTAGGATTGAATGCCGCTTTATGATGTATTTGTGATGATGGATTGCAATGAAAGTGTTATAAGCTAAGATTTTTCAAATATAGAAAATTGTCGTTCTTCTTTTTTGGGATTGGACCAAAAGAAAAGAGTATCACATAAAAAGACATGGAGGATGTTTGGTACACATATATATAGCGATTTTTGAGTTGTAGCCAGTAGCTCGGAAGAAATAGTTACTAAAAGCTAGTTGTTGTAGCAGTTTACCACTGCCCAGGTTCCATTTTTTCCTTTCATGTATTTTGGAAGTTGAACACGTGTGTAGTGCTTTGTGATGTATATGTTTAGCTGACTTGTCATGCCCCATTGAATTATTTGGCTATAATTCATTTCAGATAACTTGGATTTCAGTACAATGTATTGTTCAATTGTGCTGACATGTGTTGTTTATAGGATACTGGGAAGTTCTCTTTGGAACTGGAGGAACCAGTGAGGAATGTCCCATGGTGCAGTGTTAATCCATACCCTTCGCCTGAGTTGAAAGAGAAGGAAATGACCAAGTTTCCCTTATATTTCAATGGACCAAGACCATTTGAAGTTACAGTCAAGGCAGGCGAAATTCTTTACTTGTAAGCTTTCACGATTATCTTTACTTATCTCTTTGTTCATTTCGTCTTGAGTTTCCCCTTCTTAACACTAGGTCTAGTCATTGGTCTCTTGATTGCATTACTTTGTTGATGATGTTGATGTTTCTCAAAGCAGCTTGGGCATTTGCCTCTCTTTTCATCCCCATCCCAGGAAAAGAAAAAAAATGGTTCAATGAGACATATTATCTCCTTTTTATTAGGTGCTAGTTTGAGAGTTATTACACATCATCTTTGCAATGCAAGTAACAATTTGCCGAAAAGTACTGTCATTTTCATTTTATTGTTTTCTTCATAAACTTTGGCGTCAACAACGGAGCAATTCTCATTCAATAAGTTTATTATTTTTGAAATTGAAATTTCCAATTAGCCCCAAAGTTTTTGCTAAATAAACTGGGCTGGAATTTTAAAGTTCAAACAATTAATTGAACTTAGTGCCCGTTTGGATTAGCTTTATTTAGGTGCTTTTAAGCCAAAATAGCTTTTAAGCAGTTTTGAAGTGTTTGGGTACAGTTAAAAAGTGCTTATAAGCTCTTATGTTTAAGTCAAAATAACAAAATAAGCCAAAAACAATCCAAACAGGCCCTTACTTTATTCTCACTGCAATTAGTAAACCCAATTAGCAAAATTAGATGAAGATAGTTAATGGCTAGCTGAAGCTTGTTTTGGCTAATGGATGGATATGTAGCAAGAATGAACTCAATATGATATGCATGTAGACTTCCTTCATTATTCTTTCTTGACAGCTCGAATGCGATGCCATTTTCCACTAATCAAGCATCTAAAATTATTATCCTTACTTCATTAGTCAGCAAAAAATGCTCTTTTCATTGAGTAGTCGAGACTACCGTCATTGTTCCCAAGAACCTTTGCACAGTTTTGCCTTATATTTTTACTCTACTCATCTTCTTCCTCTTTATTTGGGCAGTTACAATTCCTTTCATCTATCATGTTTGTATAATTTCATATGGTGCAATATTTATAGTCTTCTCCTGGCATTAAACAGGATATTTTTTTAAGCGAACCTATATTGCCGAATTACCAAAACAAACCTCAAATTTCAGCTTTAGATTCTTGTAATTTGGCAATTCAGTCCGGCTCTCAATTTGATTTTCAAACATTCAGTGATTTGGTACAGTTTTCAGTTTTTACAAAAGATTACTGAACAAACCAAAAGCCTGCCTAACACCTGCTTTGCTTATTGCGAGTCAGATAGATTTTTGGGGATTTTTAGAAACTTCTTTTTTTGCATTTCATGATGAAAGTGGTAGCCTTACTTAGTGGTGTTAAACTAACCATCTTACTCTTTTACACAAATTATCCAGGCCAAGCATGTGGTTTCACCATGTTAAACAGAGCCCAGACAGCAGAGGACTCACCATCGCTGTAAACTACTGTAATAATCTTCTCCTATTTAAGCAAAAGCTGAAAGGAAGAAAAGAGGACAGCAAAAGAAAGCCTTGTCTCATTCTCTTTCTTTCCTTTCCAAGGATACTGGAACTAAACTGCTGTTTATCTGACAGGGTATGACATGCGATTTGATATCAAATATGCTTACTTCAACTTCTTGCAATCGCTGCCGCATTCCATGCTGTGTGATTCTGGATCATCTAGAAAATTAGGCTTGGAGTCGCAACATAATTCATCTATATGCAACTCTGAGGATGAATCCAGCATGGGCGACGTCACTGCTTCTGCAAATGATAATTTAGTACATGATGCTGATACTGCAGAAAAATAAGTATCACTTATTGTTAGGAGCCCAATGGCGAAGAGAAGCAAAGGAAATTTTGAGTTCACTGAGATCCAATTCTGCAAGCATCGCTTGTTTCCCTATTATATCCTGGAGAAGTTGCAGACTGTTTTTGACCTGAGATGGGAAAGCTGAAATGAAACTGTCCCGTCATGATTGTCCTACTGTCGTCAAGTCAACTCTGAATTAATCAGCAAGGTGAGCCCTCAATGTGCCATTTGATATCCAAGTGACACACTACCCGTGATGGGGATTCAGGTGTCCTAATCTGCATATTAAGTTTATTTTGCATGTTATCGGCAAGGAAAGGTCTAATCTGATTCGTTTGAAGAAGCCATAGTTCTGAAAAGGCTTGCGCTTTGTAGGTTTTCTTCTTTCAAGCCATGCCAATCATCACTTGTCATGGAAACGCGACATTAGGATGTCCCCAAATCTCCTCAAAAGACGCAAAGCCGGAGCTCAGGGCTGTTGCCATAGATTAGAGCAGAGTGTACTATTTTGAGCTTACAACAGAAACGCAAAAATCACATTCCAATATTTGACTATCTATTGTATGCATCTTTACTGATTTATCTGGGATGAAAGTGCCTTCTGGATTGTGTTACATTTGTTAAAAATGGATAAAGCCAAAGCTGGAATACTTGTTATAAATTCATCATTTTGCAGTTTACACCTCACTCATATATATGCGTTGCTAATTCAGAGGTCTCGGATTCAAGCCATTAATCCTCTAACCAAACATAGTATTCCAATGCCCTTGTTTCAATTTGTGACATTCTTTTTTTTTGTTGGGTACCAAAAGAATGTTATAATTTCTTATTAAGATTTTTTTTTTTAATTAAAATAAGATAATTCATAACCACATAAGTATCATTCATAACCACATAAGTATCTATAACTTATTTTAAATTACATATCTCAAAATTTCTTTTATTCTTAAATTTCACATCCAATCAAACACCGATAGGTTTATTATTTTATGTTGCAATTATTTTTAATCCCTCCTGCCAACATATTTCACATGTTACTATTGCCTAGATATTATTAAGCGGTTATTTGGACATAAAAATTACAGTATATTGGAGTTGGTTTTGAATTTCTGAATGATTTGGAGTGAAAATAATTTCTTTATCTGAAATTTCGAAAAATTATAGTAATAATTACTACTCCCTCCGTTTCATAAAGAATGACCTGGTTTGACTTGGCACGGAGTTTAAGTAAATAAAGAAAACTTTTGAATTTTGTGGTCCTAAATTAAAGTTATGTCAAATGTACAAAATTGCCCTTAATCTTGTGGTCTTAAACATGCCACGTGAAAAGCAAAAAGTAAAATGTTACCAAAAATGGAAAGAGGTCATTCTTTTTGAAACTGACTAAAAGGGAAATGAGGTCATTCTTTGTGAAACAGAGGGAGTATAATTTTGTGTTCAAATAGTTTCCAATATAATATTTGAAAAAAACCGAAAATTATCTGTGGACTAACTGCCACTAAATTGTGCAGTATTTATAGTTGATTCCAACTGAATTTGGCGCCCAGTAATTTTCTTCACTATGAATTCTAGTAAACAATCCTTCTAAAAATCAATGGCGATCGCATCATCCTGCCCAAAACCACCATTGTTGCATACCAACATCACTTCAAAAAACTCCAAGAAATGGATACCCATCACCACCCATTCCATTTCCAACACCCCCCTTCAATTCCAATTGCCTCTACATAAACCTCACTACAAAATACACCAACCCATTAAGCCAGAGATCAAGAAAACTACAAACCCAAGTTGCACAATCTCTGATGTTTTAAGGTTAATGGATAGTCTTGGCCTTAACATACCAGTTGACATATACGTTTCCCTTATCAAAGAATGCACTGAATCTCGTGACCCTTTAAACGCGGTTGAAGTCTATGAGCATATTTGTAAAAGTGATGTTGTTCCTAGCTTGCCGTTACTGAATCGTTTGTTGCTGATGCTTGTGTTTTGTGGTTGTTTTGAACATGCCCGCCAACTGTTTGATAAAATGCGTGTGAGAAATTCTAAGTCTTGGGCTGCGATGATCGCGGGGTGTGTTGAAAATGGGGAGTATGAAGGAGCTTTGCGTTTGTTTATGGAGATGCAGAGTGAGGCGGGGAACTTGTGTAAGTGTGGTGATTTAATTGATGATGGGATATTGGTGTGTGTTCTCAAGGCTTGTGTGGAAATGATGAATTTGGAACTTGGGAAACAGATTCACGGATGGTTATTGAAGTTGGGTAATTGTGAAAGTATGGCTTTGAGTAGTTTTTTGATCAAATTTTATGGGGAATTTGGTTGTTTAGAAAGCGCGGATAATGTGTTTGATCATGTTCCACATTGTAATACAGTTGTTTGGACAGCTAGAATTGGCAATTTGTGTAAAGAGGAACAGTTTGAAGGCGCGATAAGGATTTTCAGGGAGATGGTAAGAGAAGGAGTGAAGAAAAATAGTTTTACATTTTCTAGTATTCTTAAAGCTTGTGGGAAGTTGAGGGATGCTGGATGTTGTGGTCAACAGGTTCATGCTACTTCCGTTAAGGTAGGACTTGATATGGATAGTTATGTGCGGTGTAGCTTGATCGACATGTATGGTAAATATGGGTTGCTAACGGACGCTCGGAGGGTTTTCAATGCACGAGAGGATAAGAGCAATATTGCCTGCTGGAATGCAATGTTGATGGGATGTCTACAACATGGCTTTGGTGTTGAAGCCATGAAGGTTCTCTATGAGATGAAAGAAGCTGGTTTGCAGCCACATGAATCTTTGATTAATGAAGTGTTGTTGGTTTGTGGCAGTAGTAATATCGAGAAAATGAATGCTTGACTTAGGAATATATCTTAGTTTCCATGAAGATCATTTGCTTGATCACGGATTTTTTCATGGAAAACAATGCAGGCGCCAACAATGTATTGGCTAATCTCTCTAGTTTCCTTGATGAGTTTGTTGCATTTGAAGTATCAACAAGGGTATGTATATAATAATGTTCTGAAGAGATGTTAAGCAATCTTGCACATGAAATATCTCTTAGTTTCCTATGAATCTATGAAGTTGATTTGCAAGATCAACGATCAACACACTGGCTGATATCTCTAGTTTCCTTGATGTCATCGACTTGATGAGTTAGTTGCATATCAAGGATCAACAAGGGTATGTATATAATAATGCTCTGTGGAGTTGTTAACAAGTTATAGCACTATACTGTACACATTTGACATGTGGCCGAGCTAACATATGCTGGAAGTTTTTGTTAATACTCAGTCTATGTGGCACAGAAATGCAAGTATATTACAAATATCCAAATATTGGTTGTTGAAAATTTAAAATTAGTTCGATGATCTTCGATCCTGAAAAACATGCAGCTATTATGATTTAGTATGACAATGGATCAGTGGGGGCACAAAAGTTATTGCTTGATGATTTGGTGGCTGACCATGTGGTGCATAGCGAGTCTACTTACTTTGGCATAAGTGCATATTGATGAGACATTGCCCTGGGTGAACTCGAGCATATGGTACTACTGGACTTGGTAATGCAGGAGAACCCAAATAATGAGCAAGATCAGTTTGTGGCAAATCCAAGACTAAGTAGTTATGCTTGTTCTTGCGGTGGCATTAATCAGCTGATGGTTATTGTGAGATTTCTGACTACACAATCTCTAGATATATATATATATATATATATATATGAGCATTATCATAGTTGTTCGTGTGCTTGAATCTAATTTAGTTCATTGCAAGCTAGGGATGCTGAATTGTGAGAAGGAACTAAAGGTAACCTTAAGTAGTTGGATGCACACAGAGTCAGTGTTCTAATGTTGATATTATTTACAAAATGTGGTTGCAAAATGATACATTGTCTATACATATATGTATAATTTACATGTCAAATATTTTGCAGTTTTTGATAAGATATTAAGACATGTAGTCGTTGGTATGAGAGTTAAGGGGTTATAATCCTAGGATTATTTTATCTTGTGTTTGGTTAGAGGTATTAGTTAGTCCCGCCCATCATTTATACCATAGTGATGGGATACGTTATCCCATATATGTGGAGGGACAACTAATTCCATGGGATAATTTTGATTTTCCTATCTTCAATACCAAACGACCCCATAGAGATTATTTGCTCTATAAGTCCATGGGATACCTATATCGTTCTTTGCTCTATTTGTTGTGCTTTCTGGTTTTGGCATTTGATCATTTGTTTACATTTCATCACTTACCATATGGTAATGTTTCAATGGCAGAGAAATCAAACAAGAGTTGCTCTCTGTTTGACCTTCCTTTTTGGTTCCCACATCTTCTATTGTTCTTTTTGTATATCCATACCGCCTTCCCATATTGAAAGTTTTCTAGAGGAAAATGCAAATGTATTAGTTATCAATAAGTCTCTTGTCATTGTAAAGTTTCACAGTGATCTGGTAAGGACTTCTTCATAAAATGGTGTGTTGAAAGGAAAAACGATTTGTTAACAAACTCAACGTCTTCATTCGTTGCTTGGTTTGCCTTTTCCACGAGTCTTAAAGATACAAATATGCTATCATTTGTCGCGAATCATATTCATTTCATATTAGACACTTTACCATGAAAATATGTTGTTACTTTTGTGTAGTATAAGTTTCATTAGGCGATGGACCTATATTTGATCGAAATTATATTTGTTAGAGTGAGTCAAAGTTCCACATTGATTGGGGAAGAGACTAATGGTCTGCTTATATGGACTTGGACAATCCTCCCCTCATAAGCTAGTTTTTTGGGTTGAAGTATTCCCAGGTGCCATAATCGTGAGGTGGGTGTTAAAGAATGAAAAAAAGTCTCACATTGATGAACAATCCTCCTCCCTTTGAAGTGGCTTAACTCAACCTCAAAAGCTAATTCAAAGGACGATCATTATCTGCTCCTTTTGAAGGAGCGTCGTCGTAAGCTGTTGAACTTTTACAATTTCTCTTAAAGAATGCATTGGTTTTGTTAACACTTCATCGCTTATGATAAACCATATGGTAATGTTTCAATGACATAGAAATCAAACAAGAGTTGCTCTCTGTTTGGCCTTCCTTTTTTGTTCATGTTGTTGGTTTGTGGTAAGTTATACATGAATAACTTACCCTCTAACTAATTACAAAACGTGATATCACTTACGGAAAATTTAATATCTGCGTGATTCACCTTCAAACCAACTATCAAACCAATCTCTTAATATTCGATTTAGAAATTTACTGCTATGTTGATGGGGAGTTCTTCCAATAATCTACCACAAGATAATAGGGGAATCACAAAATAATTGGCAAGTACGTTCAACCCCACCATTTGGAAGAAATTTCCTCAAGTGGGCTGGCTTGATCAGAGGTTGATGTATTATTAAAGGTACGAGTTCACTTGAATTCAGTAATTTATTTTGACTGACAGTCCGTAAGGTCTCTCATGTGGGAGATCTAGAATGAATTCAGTCTCCATCCGCTACTCAATCATAAATTCGTCACATGAAGCTTCCCTATTACGATTTACAGCTTTTGTGTGGTTTGCGAGCTATCGCAGTGAACAAGTTATCACAAAGTGCTTACACCTAGTCACAATCAATAATTCAGCATAAGAAAAATGTCTTGCATTATTTTTCCTGGCTAGTTCAAATGCCAGCCTCTAAAGTTGATACGGTTTCTGTAGATATTTGTTGTTCCCTTCGTCTCAATTTTTGTAGCACTTTAAATTTTAATTATAAATTTAATATAGAAGTTTAAAATTTTTGAAATAAAATTTATATATTTGAAAACTATGTAATTTATCTTAAATAAATCACAATAATTAACTACTTAAAAATATAGAAATTTTTTGATAAAATTAAATTTGATTAATTTTTGAAATTGCAATTATGTCGAAGGAGTAGTACTACTAATAGAAAGCTGGCCAATAAAATTTTTAGGTACGTTCTGTATCTTTAATTTCCTCCACCACAAGAAAAACATTTGACCCTACATTTTCACCTGTTGATATTTTGGTACGATCTTGTCCTCTTTAGGTTTCAAAATTTAAAATTTTAGCACGGTTAATTATTTAGAAATTTCTTAGAACTTGGAATTATTCGAGCTAATGCTACTAGGTTTAAAAGGACTCACGTGTTACATACTATGTCTGCCTCTGCTTGTGAATAATAATCGAGTTGATTTATCAGATTCTCATTCAATTAACAGTTATTATTTTAAATAATTATATTTTTTTTAAATGAAATTGAAAAAAAAAAGATGATACTTTTAGATAATATCTATTAAACGAATAGTCATATGATAAATGACATGTCAATTATTGTAGTGAAAGATTCGTGAGGCAATAAATGAAAATATATATTTTTGAAACATAAGTGATTTTCTGGTGTTTAATTATTAAATACTTGATAATTTTCAAAGAAAATATTTTTTTGCGAAAAAAGAAAACAATGTCTTCTCTTAATTATGATCGAACGTTTTCTTCGTAATTATTACGTATAGCTACTCTAATCAATGCTCAGATAATA
>JAJOOE010008793.1:0-27871 GCA_036250405.1 Solanum raphanifolium | reverse complement strand
TAATAATAATAATAATAATAATAATAATAATAATAATAATAATAATAATAATAATAATAATAATAATAATAATAATAATAATAATAAAAGATCCCTCATAGAAAGTGGAAGTCACGAGTACAGAGCTACTAAACTAAAAAAGTACAAGTCTATATGTGTATATATATAATAAAATATCCCTCATAGAAAGTGTAAGTCACGAATACAGAGCTACTAAACTAAAAATGTACAAGTCCCAAAAGTGGACCCAAAATACAAGGCTTATCTCAAAAATAAATAGACAAGCCAACAAAATATAAATAGAGTTAGGTAAATCTAGGACGCCATGTGCTCACCCTCACCTCTAAATTGAAGCTGCAACATGCTAGAATCTCTGCACTGGTAACTGATGCTCGGACCTGTAGCATGAAATAGTTGCAGAGTGTAGCATGAGTACCGAAGAATAGTTACTTAGTAAGCTTCATAGGCCTATTAAGCAAGAAAAGTAAAACCAAAAAGAAATGCTAGAATAAAAAAACAAAGAAAGTAAAAATAGTGGAATTTGAAAGAGATGCAGACGACTGTACTAAGAACATAAAAGAAGTATAACTAACTAAACCTACCTGAACCCCATAAGCCTAGAAAGTACACTTTATACACAAGTTTATGTAAAAACCTGAACAAACCCCCATTTTAGCCTAATGGATACAAAAAATAGCTATAACTACTAAGAATAGGTTTGGGACAAACCTCTCAGTTTTTGATGCTCAACTTTCACTTTTTTACAATTAGGACATTTATTCACAAACTCTACAATATCCTTATTCATCCCACTCCACCAATAGATTTCCTGCAAGTCATGGTACATCTTGGTGGCTCCCAGGAGAATGGAATATCGATAACTATGGGCTTCTGACAAGATCTGCTCCCTCAAGTCATCCATCCACATTAGGAACACACAAACGACCTTGATATCTAAGCACTCCATCTCCCCCTTGTAGAAAGCCTCTATGGACTTTTTAAGCACCGCTTCCCTCAATTCAACCAAAATTGGATCCAGACCTTTCTTGGCTTTCACATCCGCCACAAAGGACGATTCTAAACTATTGTGAACCATGACACCACCCTTGGTAGAGTCTACTATCTGAACACCCAATCGGGCCAACCTTTGAACATCTCAAACCAACTCCTTCTTATCCTCTTCTATATGACCAACACTACCCATAGATAGTCGACTAAGAGCATCCGCCACCACATTCGCTTTATCGGGGGTGATAGAGAACACTCATATCATAATCCTTCAATAACTCAAGCCACCTTCTTTGGCGAAGATTTAGGTCCTTCTGACTAAACACAAATTGTAAACTCTTATGGTCGATGAAAACATCGACATGAACACCATACAAATAGTGCCTCCAAATATTTAAGGCAAAAACAACCGCCGCTAGTTCAAGGTCGTAGGTAGGATAATTCTTCTGATGAATCATAAGTTGCCTTGAAGCATAGGCAATAAATTTCCCATTTTGCATAAGCACACATCTTAGCCCAATTCTTAAGGCATCACAATAAACCACAAAACCATCTGTCCCTTCCGGTAAAGTCAACACGGGAGCGGAAGTAAGTCTATCTTTCAATTCTTGAAAGCTCTTCTCACATGCTTCGAACCATATGAACTAAGCCTCCTTTTGAGTCAAAGCCGTCAAAAGAGAGGCAATCAAAGAAAACTCCTAAACAAACCTTCTGTAGTAACCAGCTAAACCCAAGAAACTTCTAATATCCGAAGGGGAAAGAGATCTAGGACAACTCTTGACCGCATCTGTCTTCTTAGGATCTACCTCAATACCCTTACTTGAAACAATGTGACCTAGAAAAACCACGAACCTTAACCAAAATTCACATTTGCTAAACTTTGCAAAAAGTTGTTGGTCCCTGAGAATTTGCAACACGTTCCTCAAATGATAAATGTGCTCATCCTCACTGCTTGAGTAAATCAATATATTATCAATGAACACAATCAGAAACATGTCAAGGTATTGTCTAAACACTCTATTCATCAAATCCATAAACACCGCCAAAGCATTAGTCAACCCAAACCACATTACCAAAAACTCATAATGACCATGCCGAGTTAAAAAATTTGTCTTCAGAATATCACCTTCTCTCACCCCTAATTTGTGATAACCCAACCGAAGATCAATCTTAGAGATGTAACTTGCTTCCTAAAGTTGGTCAAACAAATCATCTATCCTTGGTAGATGATACTTATTCTTAATGGTCACATTGTTCAACTAGCGACAGTCAATGCACATACGAATATAACAATTCTTCTTTTTAACAAACAAAACCGAAGCACGCCATGGAGAGATACTTGGTCGGATGAAACCCTTATCCAACAAATCTTTCAATTGTTCTTTCAACTCTTTTAGTACTGCCGAAACCATATGGTAAAGAGGAATAGAAATAGGCTGCGTAATTGGGAGAAGGTCAATATCGAAGTCTATTTCCCTTTTGGGAGGAATACCAGGTAAATCATCTGAGAAGACTTGCAGAAACTCGTTAACAACGGGGCCCGACTCAAGAATAGGGGTTTTGGAATCTACATCCCTCACCCTAACTAGATGGTACATGAAACCCTTAGAAATCATCTTCGTAGCTTTAAGAGAAGAGACAAACTGACCCTTAGACATAGAATTTCCCCCTTTCAACTCTAGGATAGGCTCATTCATAAATTGAAACTTGACTACACGGGTTCTACAATCAATAAAAGCATAACAAGAGTGCAACCAATCCATACCAAGGATAACATAAAAATCTAGCATATCAAGCTCTACCAAATTAAGAAGAGTTACTCTATGGGACAAAGAGATGGGACATTTTCTATAGACCCTCTTAGCCACAATAGAATCACCAACAAGAGTAGATATAGAAAAAGGTTCTAACAACACATGCAGAAAAGCATCAAACCTCATAGCCATATATGGCGTCACAAAAGACAAGGTAGTACGGGATCAAGTAAAGCATAAACATCAAGTTGGAAAACTGTCAACAAATCGATAACCACATCGGGAGAACCCTCTTGTTGACCACGAGTTTGAAGTGCATAAAACCTATTTTGCTTAGGAGTATTCGAAATCGAACCACATGGACCGGATGAAGGGTAGGGTTGAGCCCTATGAAGACTATCTCCTTCATTCTTAGCAACAGAAGGACAATCTCTTATCCTGCGGTCCATCTTACCACAACCCAAAACAAGCATTAGTACTTGCTAGACATTTTCCCTCATGCTTTCTTCCACACTTAGCACAAGTACGCAATACAGATCCATTACCATTCCCTCCTTGAGGCTTAGGGTTAGACACCCTATCTTTTTTAGATCATGGAGGAGAATTAGAAGAACCTTGACCGAAAAATCTTTGTCGAAACCTTGAACGACCACGTTCACTGAACCTAGAGTATCAAGAGTTACCATCATCAATTCTTGCACCTCTTTAGTTCCCTAGACTTCTTCTTAAGTTTTTCATCCTCAATTTGTTGAGCATGAACCGTAAGGCGAAAAATATCCATGTCATGGATAAGCATAGAGGTACAACATTCTTTCATAACCAATTCGGACACTCCTGAAACGAACTTGCTTATTCTAGCCTAGAGTCTGCCACTATAGATGAAGCATACATTGACAACTATGTGAACCTCAATGCATCTTCGTTCACACTCATGTTCCCTTGTCAAATATTGATAAACTCAAGCACCTTAGACTCCCTCATCTCAAGAGGAAAGAACTTATCAAGGAAAGCAGACTTGAACTTTTCCCAATCAAGAGGACCCGTATTTTCCAGCCTTGATTCCTTCCAATGGTTGAACCAAATTTGAGAAACACCCTTAAGTTAATAAGCGGCCAAATCCGCCTTTTCCTTTAATATCACTCCCATAAAAGCCAAAGCTTGTAAACCTAATCAATGAACTCTTGAGGATCTTCTTCAACCTTAGAACCATAAAATTCCGGAGGATTTATCCTAGTGAAGTGTCTTACTCTAGATGCCGCTTTACCCACGTTTGGATTCACGGGGACCACAACCTCCCTATTGGCTTGGGCTGTCATGACTTGAGCTAACACTTGAAAAACAGTCCTAAACTATACATTAGTCACTTGCTTGGCCAGAGAGTCAACCGGAGCTTGAGGAACCTAAAGGGGAGCTTCTTGACTTGCATTCTCTCCTTCATTCCTTCTAGCAAAAGCTCTTTGAGTAGTCATATCATGTATACCATCGGGTAAGGATTATGAGGAAAAAATTATAGAGTCAAACTCTATCGCACGATTTAAAGTAAAGAAAGAAGTGAAGTTTCTTAAGTATTTTGTAGCCTTTCATTCATAAATGTGGCGCGCTTCACACTTATGAACAAGACTCTACTTGACGTGGTTTTTGAGACATCCTAGAACCATTCTAAACCTAGTGTCTGATTACCAAGTTTGTCAGGACCCAGGGGTATCCCCTAGATGTAACATGGCGTGCAAGACCCCGTGAGGCCTCATTCAATCCACTTAGCTTTCATCGTCAAGATAATAGAAATTCACAAGAAATTAAAACATTTCAACACAATCAAATTTTTCATTTCAAAAGCAGAAGACTAATACACTTGTCTCAAAAACCATGTAGTACAATAAAATCTTGGGACACAACCCATACAACAATGTTTAAAAACTTAAACAAAAGAACATAAGGAAAGCAGTTGGCAAATTCTCGAATGCTATGAGGACTCACCAATCTTCAACCTTGCCTCTACTATAGATCCTAGCCACGGGGATGAGAATCGAGATCGCCAAACCATACATTTGGATAAGAAATGTAGGCAAGACCATGGCCATTTGGTGACTCACCCCTTGTCCAATTCAAGGGTAATCGCCCCTTGTCCAATTCATGGTTAGGATCATGGGTAGTTGCCTCTTGTCTAACTTACATTCATAGGAACGCGGGTAATCGCCTCTTGTTTAAATCCATAGAATAAGAATAATCACCTCTTATTCTAAGCTAAGGGATATGGATAATTGCCTCATATCATTCACATTTAGAGGTCATGGGTAATCACCTCTAGCCTCATCAATTTCATAGTCTTTTAACTTAGATTCATTTTAGGTGAGAAATCCTTTCAACCTAGAATCATTAAATGTGAGAAAGTCTTTCACATTCATACATAAGGAATCATGTGGGAAAATACCTTCCACAGCAATCACCTCAACCATCAACAATTAATCACATAAGCTTCACTCGCAAAGCTAATATTATCATAAATCATCACATATACTTCAATCTCAAAGCAATTCATAATGTAACTTAAAAATCCTATAATAATACATCTAAATCTATAATTTCTCATTTCATAGCATACAACCAATTTACAGCAATTCCTACTTGGAAACATGGGTTAGGCATGGGTACGTGGAAATTCATCATAAAAGCATCAAATCCTTTCAATTCATGCATAATCAATCATGATTCACTCAATTGAATCAATATTCACAAAGACCCACAACTGAAAAGAAAACCCAAACTCAAATTGGGGAATTCTACTTTTTAATTGGGAGAACTTAGGGGTTCCAGGGATGAAAAACTATAATACATTGCTATCAAATCCCACAAATGATTGAGGAATGGAGACTTTACCTTGAGCCCTAGCTTCCACCCTTCTTCAAGTTCTAGAGAGAAATATATTTGAGAGGAAGAACCTAATTTCTCTTGATGAATTTAAGAGAATGACTTGAATGTGTAAGTTTTGGGGTTAAAATCACTTATATAGGGGTTTTAGGCATGGGTAAAACGAAATAGTATTAGGCTAAACTAATTAGGAAAAGATCTAACTGCCCCTAAAAATAATTTCCGACCCACGACCTACGGACCCTGATCAATAGACCGTGGTCTGATTGGAGGTCCATTCTGCATGTCTGTCGACTGATAATGCTCAACTACACTTCATCCAATTCTAAGTTTAGGCGGTCGCAATCTAGTATAAACCCAACGAAGAGTTGGGGTCGATCCCAGAGGGAGTGATACAGAATATAATTCAGTTATGAAGTAAAGAAAGTGGTCTAGTCATTTGTAGAAGTAAACATTATCAAAACAAGTTAAAGTAAGTTTCAGGGGTTGACAACAAATGTCAGATGAGGGTACTTTAAAGTGAAAAATTAAAAACTACAAAAAACAAGGTAGTAATCAAGTTGAGATTGATTCTCTGGGATATGATCGATTAATTGCTAATTTCACTAAATGGGTGATTATAATTTACTAAGATTCATTGAATATTAGTGGGTAGGCTAGGCTTTAACTGTGATAGCCTTCTCTCGATTAACTAACATGATTCAGGGGAGTTCTCTCGAACCTCGACAAACATAACACTGTGATCAACCCAAGACCTTAATTAATCTACTCTCTCGAGCTAGATTGGCAAGATCAAATTTAGATTCACTCTCTCGAGTTGAATCAACGATAACCCAATCACTACAATCATCAATCGATAGTATTAATTCTAAAACATCTTTCTTAAGCAAGCCTAGAATACCAAGTTAGACTTGCATTTGAAACTACAATTCATAGATTAAAACACAACTATCAATCAAACCCACTTCAAATCAACATTGAAATCAGTAAATCAAAACACCATAAGCTAATTAGAGCAATTAATTACATAATCACACCCCAAAGAATGGGGGGGTTTTAGCAACACATCATAAAAAGAAAGAAAGTATTACCAAGTAGATTCTCCATCAGCTGGGTAACAAAATTCAATTCTTCACAATTCTTGGAATCAACTAGAAATCAAAACCCAATTCAAAATTCTACTCAAAAACTACTAGGAACAAAGTCTGGATAAAAAACTTAGACTTAGAATGTGTCTAAACTTTGGAACTAGAAGACTCCCTCAAAATTCTTTTAGAAATCACATTTAAACTCTTCCAAATTTTCAGCCTTTGGACCAATCGACAGAATTAGTCGAGCATCGCCGACCAGGTCGGCGATGTGCCAAGTGTCTTTTTTCATCATCGTCCTGACTTGCCTCTTCAACTTATGTAACTTTAGGCGATCATGGTTCTTGTCCGCCGATCCATTCGATGGTTCGCCGAAATGCCATTTCCATCGCCAAGTTGGTTTTTTCCCAGGGCTGGCATTCTGGAATTTTGGCGAGCTGAAGGACCACTCGGCGGTTCTCTGAGTGGTCTTGGCGATCATCAGACTTGCCCTTCTTCAATATCTTCAGTTTTTCGCTCCTTTTGCCCGGTAATGTCCTTGTCTTGCTCTTTTGCCTTCATTGCTAGAATCAACACTTTAACATAAGTTTAGAGCATAAATTGGGCATCGAGGAGAATAAAACTTCTGAAAATAAATCCCCAAATGAATCGAAATCCCCATCTCATCAACACCCCTAACTTCAACTTTTGCTTGTCCTCAAGTAAAACTCAAGATCAATCAGTTCAACAGAGATGTCTACAAGCAGTGCTACTTAAGACCCAACATGAATGCACATGAGTTTCAATCTACCCATGCAACGTTCAAATGTGCACTACAAGTTTCAAACAATGACTAGCCATCATCAAATATAATTCAAGTTCACAATGCTATATTCAAATGCAAGTTCAAGCCCAACAAAAGTATGTGAATGCCCTGAAAACAAGAATGATTCCATACTCACACAAAGATCATAAAGCTTTCAAAATGTAAAAATCAAAAGCAACTCTCACTCTCTCAAAGATAAACACATGCATGATTTTTCCCCATAGACTTGCCTGTATTTTCTAATCAACATGATATTAAGCTCAATCAAGATCACAAAGGTCTTTCAAGGCTTGTAACATGGCTGAGGTCAAAGTTATGATCGTTTTGTCTTAGTGACTTCTACCTTCATAAAGCATGGCCTGCATTTCATTCTTTTCCCTTTCTTTCATTCTTTTCAATGTTCACAATCCATCCTACCTCTTTTTAAGCATGATTCATTGGATACCCCATTCCTTTTTGTCATTGCACATACTGTATTTCAACAGTTCTTTTCTTTTTTGATCTTTTTCTTCTTTTACTTTTCTCTCCCTTTATTTTTTATATGGAGGGGTTTCATCTTTTTCAACATGATTTTTCAAGGGTGAACTTTTCAAACTTCTTGACTTTCCTCCCTTTGAACCACACCCCGAACTTAGGCTTTTAGCCTACGTTGGCTATTCACAACAACCAATGCTTCATGAAGATTTTAAGTAGGACATAAAGGGGTCAAAAGTATTCAAGGTTCATCGAAATAAAAGGATAGGCTCAAACGGAGCCAATCAAGGTTCACACTCTCATAGGGTGGTCATAAAGAGGTATAATGTCAATTATGGTTCACTCTCCACAAATGGTGCCTAAGATCGTCTCTATCATTTGCCTACATTAGACGATTAGAAAAGCGGGGCAAGTTATAGGTATTATCAAACACACATTTTAAGACAACCTCACCACACACGACATTCAACACAATCATCAAACATGACTCTACAATTTTAGCTAGCGTGCAACAATCATCACAAGATTCATTTCAACAATCGGGCAGTCACAATGAGATTCTAAGAGTTCACACATGAATTATGCAACTCAAGTTTGCCTCATCCGAATCGCACACGCATATTATTCAATTAAGAGCACTATTCAAATTATCGGTATTGATCACAACTGGTACACAAATTTGCAAAAGAACAGCCACATTTACACGCATCAAGAGGTGGCAAAGTCAATATTAATATTAAAACCAATGGCTCAAAATTAACACAACACCTATGAATCAAAAACCATTATATATCAAAAAGATCAAACATTCACACACACAAAACAACAATATTCAAAAGACAACCCAAAGAGGTAGGTATACAAGTACCTCACCCCATCAAACAAAATAAGCAATTGTCCTCAAATGAGAAAGAAAGAAAGTAAGAAAAAAATTTAAACAGAAAACTGAGAAAGAGTCAAAATCCTCCTGTCAGGCTAGGCCTGAAGTGAACTCTGCATGTCTGTGACTTCCTCAGTCTGGGCATCAGTACCCGGCTCAACAACATCTTTCGCTCCATTTGAGCCCACTATCGACGTATCTCTCAAAGATGCTTCTAAAATTGTCTGTACCATGGCTCCCTCGTGGTCATCAATAAGCCAATGCCTCACGAACACCCAGTGCCTCATCATCGGTCTCTGCTTATGAATCATTGCCTGCATCATCCCTAGAAATATCTTCGGTCGTAGTAGCTTGAGGAATTTCAGAACTGGATGGGACATCTGCGCTTAGAAACTCAGGGAGGTCTACAGTGCCGAATAGCATCAAAAGATCGGTGGATTTAAGCTTATCCGCATCTCGCCGCAGCCCAACAATATCGGCTTTCAAGGTTGTCATATCCGCGGAGGCGCCCTCTCCCTGGTCACAAACTTCAACTCTCACAATGAGGGAAACTAGTGAAAATCCATGAGCGTGGATCATCTCCTGGTGCCCCCTCAACTCGGCCCTGATCGTAGATAGAGAAGCTGCAATGGCCCTCTCAATTATCTTAGGGACAATAGCTTCTACCCGAGAGGCATAATCACCAGCAGACTGGGCCAGGTGGCCCATTTTTTATAGCATGACCTGGGTCAACGGAGGACGGGAAAAACCAGAAATAGTGGGAGGAACAGTAGTAGACCCATAAGGAAAAGAAGTGGAGGTGCTAGGGGTACCCGTAGGCTCACTGGCCTGAGGAGGAAGGACTACCTCTGTCGGCAACATCTCCACATCAACCACTAGGGAAGTATCTATTGATGGAGCTCTCCTCCTCTCCACCTCTCCACCTCGTCTTTGGTGTACTCGTTCTCTATCCTCCAAATGCAAGTAGAGGAAGCTGGAGTCACTTCCACATTCGTCTTCTTAATCACTGGCACCCGAGCTCGTCTACAGAACTATGTGATCAAGACTGGGAATAGGAGAGAGGTCTGGCTTTGCTTGGCCTTCATAATTATCTCTGGCTCAACGATCAGGCCCAAATTTAGTCTATCCAAATCCATTATATAGCCCAATAGAGAAGCCTTCGGATGCCTGAATATTGAATCATTCTACGATGACATCACTATGCTACTGATAAACCCAAACAAGTACCGGGTGGCCACGTTGAAGTCCTTATTTTTTCTATCCACTGTGGATTGACATCTGAGATCTGTGGAGCCACCTAACCTTTCAAGTCATCTAGAGTCATCTTCTAGATCCGATCAACTAGGTGGTGTATCATGTTCACTGTACAACCCAACACCTCATTGATGTCAGTGCTGCTACATTTCACTTTTCGGCCTTGCATCACTACATGTTCAATCAACTTGAACTAGCTAGCCTTTTTCTTACCTTTCGGTAGCTGCTTTCCATATTCTGCATAGAACTTTCTAACCCAAGTAGGAATATAGGAGCCTCGGGGCTTTGTGAAGATTTCAAACTTGTGGAACTTGATCGTGTTCCACACTTCCGGGTACCGGTCTACTACTTTGTCAGTAGACAAGCGCTTCTCCTCTAGAATTGTCCTCAAACCCTCTGCCTTCAGTCTATTCAATGAACGGGGTGGGGTGCTTGAACTGGTGGCACCGGAGGAAGCTACTTTACAATTTGAACAGAAGGTGGAGAAGGAGTAGTTGGCACTGGGATCCTGGCTGGATCATTCAAAG
The DNA here is from genome assembly GCA_036250405.1 of Solanum raphanifolium. Taxonomy (NCBI): domain Eukaryota; kingdom Viridiplantae; phylum Streptophyta; class Magnoliopsida; order Solanales; family Solanaceae; genus Solanum; species Solanum raphanifolium. The sequence goes on along the minus strand of JAJOOE010008793.1, from coordinate 17,213 downwards.
ATTTGGAGCATAGCTCCACTCTCCAAGTTTGGAGAGTCTGATAATCCTCCGGTTCAGACATGGAGGTTGGCGAACTATCACCCAAGTTGCCCTCACTTTAAGAAGTAGTGAGGTGGGAGTCATAGACGTCCTTACTGTCAAAGCTCTCCTCTCCTGGCATGGGTGCAACTGACCTTTGACCCTTTCCTTTCCCCAGTTGGAGGGAGTTTGGCTTGAGTGGTACATGAGGGTGCTACCTCCTAATTAATAACAGTGCCTCGTACACGCTTTCGGGGAGGTTGATTTCTTTTGGCTACCTTTGGTCTAGCCATACTTGCAAAGAAAAGTTGAATACATTAGACTTAGTTAATAAAAAAATGTCAAAGTTGAAAATTACTGGAAAGCTTGCCGAGTCATTCGGGGAGTAAAATCGGGTCCGCTGAATGTTCCAGAACAAAAATTCTTAAAATTCATCATAGGTCGGCGATGCTCAGGGTCTTTCAGCGGATCGCCGACACTATTCGACTAACTAAAAGTACATCGCCGTATGTCACAGAATATTTTTCAAAATTAAGGGCTCAGAAGGGTGATCCAAGGGACATTCAGCGAGTCACCGAGTGAAATCAGAGAGCTCAGGCGTATTGCCGAATGTTATAGAATAATTTCTACAATTTTGAAGGATTAAAAGGCGATCCATGGTCTTTAGGTGAACTGCCGAACCATTCGGCGAGCTCCACCCACTTCGCCAAACGGTCCAACGTGCAAATTTTGACCCCGACCTTAAATTTCTACCCTACGGCCCACGAGAACAAAATTAAGCACCTATTCTATGCAATTAGATTTAGACTCATACTACCCATGACTTTAGGGTACTCAAAATTCCCCTGTTTTGGCCAAAATTAGCCATTCGATGTCTTTTGCCCTTAAGAATGACGTCTCTGCTCTATCATCGGGCAAAATTAGACGATTGGCACAATCGGGGTTACTCAGACTTCACCCACACTAGATGGAAAAATATAATCAACACAACCCAACATTTTAGTCATGCTAACACACATGATTTCACAAATATAGGCAGACATGGATAGACAATTCGAGATCTTATAGGCACACCTTAACAACAATCACTCAAACACTCATTATCACGCACATAAATCAACAAGTAAATGATCATTCGTTTGGAAACTACTAAAAATTTAAAGACAGGGTTTGGATAACCAACCTTAATAGTAGACAAAAGAGTGCTAGGCTAGAAAATCAAAGCAAAAAGCATAACTCTTTCCCCGAGCAATTGATCCCATACAAAAATTGCAAAGAAAACAAGTACAAAATTTAAAGTGTGGTTGTGAAAGTATAAAAGTTGGAAAGTAGGAAATGAAGGGAGTTTTTGAATTTAAAAACGCATTTAGGCCTTTGACCCTTCAGTTTGCGCGCTAGTCGGCGACGCCCATTTATGTCACCAACCATTCGGCGATGCGCCGAATGGCTGTTTTGTCCGCCGAACTTTACAGAACCTCTAGCTAACTAGTTGGTCCAAACGGTGATCCATATCGAGCTGGCCGACATGTATGGCGAGTCGCCGATCTGTGCCCAAGCTCGCCAGATTGCTACTTTTCTCAAAATTTCGAATTTTCAACCTACACATTCAACAACCATTATTCAAACAACAAAATTAAAACATAAAAGCTTGGGTTGCCTCCCAAGAAACGCCTTATTTAACGTCGTGGCACGACGAGGACACTCATTAACAACTCAATCTTTGGGATAACCAAAGTATCACTTGGTAGTCCCTCTTTTGGCCTCGGGTTTTAATGGGATGACATTTGACCCATTTGCATTTCCAGCTATTTAATGGACACTGAGTGAGAAGTGACAGATTGGTTCAGAGATGAGACGTCGTCTTTCATTTCTTTTCATTTCTTTTAGCATTTATTTCGACCCTTCCACTTTGTTAGAATACGTGAAAACATATCCTCTGTGCGGAAATTTTAAGGATAAGCCTTTTCCTCTTTTGGATTTTGACGCTCATGGGGGGTACATTATGGACAGTAAGGTAACTGTAACACTTCGTGTAACGACCCAGTCCGTTGTGATTGGCACCCACACAAACCCTCCGGTGGGAGAACCCTTACTACAACCCAAACATAATAAATTTTTAGAAACCTAAGGCATTTAAAGATACGAAAGCATGTTTAAATGCAGAAATTATATAGAGTTCCCATAAACTCCAAGGTTTAAACAAATAACTATCCAAACTAATGCAAAAATTCAACCCCTAGAACCTGAAAGTCGATGTACCAAAACTCTAACAATATTTATAAGTCTAAACGAGAAAATCATCTAAAGAACTAGTCTAAGTCCGAATACGATGGACTAGATAAAAAGAGAACTCAAGGCAGCCCGGAAGAACTGGCTCACCCTTGAATTCTAATCGGCAATCACTGATCTTCTAAACGAGGTCTGTCAATAGCCGCCGGAAGATTCCCTGTACTCAACAAAAATAAGAGCAAGTGTAGTATCACTACACAACCACCGTGTACTAGTAGGATCACGCGGCTATCCCACTAAGTGTAACATACATTAGTCAATAAAACAATATAATCACATGCACATATCGAACATATACAATATCATCAACATATACGAACAATGAACAACTTCACGATTCTCACATATCACAGTTATATCAATTTAGAGCTACATACCGTCTTCCAATATCCATCATCATTAGATATGAACGAACTCATCACAAGTAGATACACAACACAATACAATGGTCTTTTCACGGAACCCAATTCAATGGTCCTCTCATGGAACCCAAACCCAAACATTTAGCATACCAGAACGTGGAAACTGATCCCATAGTTAGTTAAGCCGAAACGTGGCAGCCGATCCCATAGTTAGTTATGCCGAAACGTGGCAGTCGATCCCATAGTTAGTTATGACGGAACATGGCAGCCATTCCCATATTTATGCCAGAACGTGGCACCCGCCCATTCAACAAAACACAATCACAATCACAATGTATATTCTCACAATCATACAACAAGAGGTGATTCATGGCATACAATTATTCAATTATCCTCATTTATGATTAGGTTGATCAATAATGCAACTTTCGCATACTTACATGCATTATAATGAAGCAATTACAAATATATATCACACCAACACGAAATCACAACCATCACCTACCACGAAACATGTTTGAAACCCTAAGAACTTGATCCTTCCCTTTTCGGATTCGTTCCGCTTGTTCTTGGTCTACAAACAATCAATATAATACGGGAATCAATAAACAATCACTAATTACCCAAATTACTAATAGATCTATGAACCCTAGATCAAACCCATGATCCCAATTACCCAATTCAGGGTTGTTTCCACCATAGAATCTATAACAAATCCCTCCCCCATCAATATTTACCCATTCTATTACGTTCTGCGGATCGAAAAATGGATTCGGGGAGTGAAAAGCTTACCTTTAGTCTCAAGAATGGTGAAAAATGAGTAGGAGTCGTCTGAGGTTCATTCTGTAGCTCTAAAAGTCGAAAAGTGCATAATAAGGTCGTTTAGGGGTTTATTAACGAGGTTAAGTCGCATCGATCCCGCCACAACGGCCCTCACCTTGCTGCAGCAGCCCCGCCCCGCCAGAGAGACAAAAAGCACCGCCAAGGCGGCTTGCACGAACCTGTGAGCTCTTTAAAGAATTCCAAAATCCCCATTTCACAACACACCATCATCCCATGACACTCAGAAAATACCCGTTCATGCTAAGATTAGTTTCGGGAGTTCTACTCACCCAAATTCAATTCCGTAAAGTCATACAGATTCCTTAACGACTTATCTAACCACTCATGTAATCAAAATCATAAATAAGTCACCCGATTGTTACAAGATTTCCCTAGACCTCACTGACTGTAATTTCGTCCTAATCTGGACTAGGCTAGGAAATCTCAAGTTACTACGAAAAAGTTTTCTGCCTCCAATTCGTTATCCATTGGCGTTTCTCTAACGACAATAGCCGATCGTTATAATAGATACCAATTTACCCATTACTCGTCCCTGAGTGATCAACTAGGAAATACTGGCTAAAGTAAGGGTGGAGTAGTATTTGAATCGTCGAATTACTGGGGATACTTCTCTCGCATGCCCTTCTTACCGAATCTCATTACCCACTAAGGGTTTCACAGCTCCAACCTCAAATTAACCAATTGAATACCTACACATCCTCCCTTACAATGCCTCGATGAAGTCATCTCAATACCTGAGTGATATATTATTGTTGTATGTAAACTCAACTAACAACAAAAAATTATTCCCAACAACCACTAAGGTTGATCATACACACGTCTACAACATGTTATCAAGGACCTTAAAACAATCATTCAGACAAATCCTTTAGCACTTAAGCATGATAAAATTCCAAGTCAAAACTTGCTACAAATAGCAGTGAACCTAAACCAACCAACACATACTCATTATACCCAAACAATCATAGTTCTTATCAACATCTCCTTCTCACAACATAAATTTCCATAAGCTTAAGTTACAAAATTTTGGTCTTTAGACATCAGATACTTATTGAGGGATATGTCCAAGCATACAAATCGTCTAGCAACACTATCGAAATGCTAGATGTATTAATTATAGATTACCTCTTAAAAACAGTAGAATTGGATTCAATGATCCACACATTCAACCACACATAATCGATACATGACCTCGATGACAAGATGAAATATTAAAATTGCCGAACAACCACAATTACGCATGGTAGCTCTTCTATAATTTCTCATAAGCAAGGTGATACATGTAGAACCACTAAAATACTTTAACAACTCCAAGACAATAGCAATTATGTCATTCGAGATAACCAAATCTTCCCAATCTTCCCACTCAACCAAGAGAACATCGCAGGATTTGGTACCTCTGATCCACCACTAGGGAATTTAAAGGACTAACCCAATCTTGGTACACACTTTCTTACTAAAATCTTTAATTTCCTTCAATCAAGTATACTCATTGGGACCTTCCTTATCCATAAGCTTGTCATTACGGTATCAATTCACTCATTTATGGCTTAAGATAAAATCACCAGTCCTCATACTACCCTCCTTCTTCTTAACAAACAAGATAGGAGCACCCCACGGGGAATCACTAGGACGGATGAAACCTTTATCAAGAAGCCCTTGGATTTGAGCTTTAACCTCTCTCAATTCTGACACCACAGGAATAGACTCAATAGATGGGGATTCGACCTCAACATCCCGAATATGAGCCAATTACGTCAAACAATCCTGCCCCACCAGTTTCCTACCCCGTACGAAAGATATGGCCTTAGCTGACTTAGGCTTTTACCCCCTTCCCACTCTAATCTTTCCCTATCAGGGATCTCTAGAGTTACCAACTTAGCATTACAATTATGCCCGGTATAATAGGGGGACAACCAATTCATGTATAAGATTATATCAAGTCAGTCATTTCCAGCATAACCAAATCAACCCAACTCTGAAAATCCATAAACACAATAGGACAACACGATATACATGGGTGACTATGACTGACTCTTCAACTAGGGTAGAAACATGGATGGGGGCATCAAGTATATCACAAACCATATCAAATCCCAATGCAATTGAACTGACACATAAAATAAATAGACCCCGAATCAAACAAAACAATAGCCATCCGGGAACAGACAAGAGTAGCTCTTGTGACCACTGCATCACACCCTCAAACTCGGTCTTACCTGGAAAAACATAAAACTGAGCCTTGTCCTCTTGACGGGCAACCTCTTCGCCTGGCTGCACTACTCCTCTACCTGTATTACCATTTCCCTGGCCTTCACGGCTCGCTGATTTCCTCCTCATATGCCCAGGTTCTCCATAATTTTAACACACCTTATAACTTATATTCTATTGTTGAACACTGAATTAGATTGCGGGGGTTAGTTTGGCTACGATTCGGGGTCCATAATTGTGGCTAGGGGAAATAGGGAAGACAAGTTGAGGTTCTACCTTGCCTCATCCCGCTCTGATGGGAAAATTTCCACATTGGCAGTCTCGCCTTGGCGGGAAGAATCCCGCCCCAGGGGCCATAATGGAAACAGAATCCCTGCCAACAATTTTTCTGGGTTTCTTTTCTTTCCCAATTTCCCCCAAAGGTTCCCAGCTATAACACATGCATTTTTAGAATAATCCTCATAACTAGGATAATCATTGTCTACCCCCAGTCAATCCCATGATACACGAACCAATTCATTCTTGTTAATTCAGCACCACAACCCATACATCCCCAGGATACATTTGGATACTCACACGATCCTTAGTCAAGATCTTCCTTTCACAACGAATTTCATGATACTCAAGTATTTACAACTTGCATAACTTCAATGACCAGGCCAACATATTCTACATATCAAAGTTCAGACACACATTTATTATGCACATAATCATCTCATCATATTCAAGCAATTGCAACTTCACATTCTTAGTTAATTCAGACAACCAAAAGCACGCATTCAAAGTTTCTAAGATACAATTTACAAATAAGTCCAAATTCTTAATTAATTATTTCGCTCCATGGATGACCATTCCTGATCATCCATGCAATCTCACCACCCCTAGGGCCAAATACCAGTTGGAACCTTATCAGTTTCCAATTTGCTTTGCTTGTGGCCCCTCAGTCGTGACCACGACGTCTAGTTCACTTCGTTGAGATACCAATTGACATTGGGAGATACCAATTGGATTCAACTCATACCACAAGCGACAGTAGTAGCTAGCGAGCCCCACAAAACTTTTAAGTTCAATCATAGAGCTTGGTCGAACCCAATTCTTAACCACCTCAATCTTTAACTGATGGTAACCATTTTTGTTGCTCTAGTTCTGACCATAGAGTGAAGGAGGAAAGATACCAATTTGTATCGCCTAGATACCAATTGGATTCAAGTCATAGCACAAAGGAGCAGAAAGAAGTGAGTTTTTCCTAAAGTCCTATAGCCTCTTGAAGAAAAGTATGAACGTCTTCATATCATTCCCCTAAAATCTAATAGACTCGTTTTGGTTCAATGAGATCAATGAACCTAGGCTCTGATACCAACTTTGTCATGACCCAGACCGTCGTGATTGGCACCCACACAAACCCTCCGATGGGAGAACCATTACTACAACCCAAACATAACAAATTTTATGAAAACTAAGGCATTTAAAGATATGAAAGCATGTTTAAATGCAGAAATTATATAGAGTTCCCATAAACTCCAAGGTTTAAACAAATAACTAACCAAACTAATGCGGAAATTCAACCCTTAGAACCTGATAGTCAATGTACCAAAACTCTAACAAGATTCATAAATCTAAACGAGAAAATCATCTAAAAAACTAGTCTAAGTCCGAATATGATGGACTAGATAAAAAGAGAACTCAAGGCATTCCGGAAGAACTGGCTCACCCTTGAATTCAAATCGATGATCACTGATCATCTAAATGAGGTCTGTCAATAGCTGCCGGAAGATTCCTTGTACTCAACAAAAATAAGAGCAAGTGCAGTATCAGTACACAACCACCGTGTACTGGTAGGATCACGCGGCTATTCACTAAGTGTAACATACATTAGCCAATACGACAATATAATCACATGCACATATCGAACATATACAATATCTTCACATATACGAACAATGAACAACTTCACGATTCTCACATATCACAGTTATATCAATTTAGAGCAACATACCGTCTTCCAATATCCATTATCATTAGATATGAACAAACTCATCACAAGTAGATACACAACACAATACAATGGTCCTCTTACGGAACCCAATTCAATGGTCCTCTCATGCAACCCAAACCCAAATATTTAACATACCAGAATGTGGTATCCGATCCCATAATTATGCCGGAACGTGGCAACTGATCCCATAGGTGTTATGCCGAAATGTGGGAGCTGATCCTATAGTTAGTTATGCCGGAATGTGGCAGCCGATCCCATATTTATGCGGAAACGTGGCAACCGATCCCAGTTAGTGTGTCGGATCGTGACACCCACCCATTCAACAAAACCACAATCACAATCACAATGTATATTCTCATAATCATACAACAAGAGGTGATTCATGGCATACAATTATTCAATTATCCTAATTTATGATTAGAGTGATCAATAATGCAAATTTCGCATACATACATGCATTATAATGAAGCATTTACAAACATATATTACACCAACATGAAATCACAACCATCACGTACCTCAAAACAAGCTTGAAACCCTAAGAAACTTGATCCTTCCCTTTTCGGATTCGTTCCGCTTGTTCTTGGTCTACAAACAATCAATATAATACGGGAATCAATAAACAATCACTAATTACCCAAATTACTAACAAATCTATGAACCTAGATCAAACCCATTATCCAAATTATCCAATTTAGGGTTGTTTCCACCATAGAATCTATAACAAAACCCTCCCCCATAAATATTTACCCATTCTATTATGTTCTACGGATCAAAAAATAGATTCAGGGAGTGAAAAGCTTACCTTTAGCCTCAAGAATGCTGAAAAATGAGTAGGAGTCGCCTGAGATTCGTTCTTTATATCTAAAATTCAAAAACTGCATAATAAGGTGATTTAGGGGTTTATTAATGAGCTTAAGTCGCGTCGATCCCGCCACTGCGGCCCTCACCCCGCTGTAGCGGCCCCGCCAGAGCGACAAAAAGCCCCGCCAAGGCGGCTTGAACGAACCAGTGAGCACTTTAAAGAATTCCAAAATCCCCATTTAACAACACACCATCATCCCATGACACTCAGAAAATACTCATTCACGCTAAGATCAGTTACGGGAGTTCTACCCACCCAAATTCAATTCCATAAAGTCGTACAAATTTCTTAATGACTTGTCTAACCACTCGTGTAATCAAAATCATAAATAAGTCAACCGATTGTTACTACATTTCCATAGACCTCACTGACTCCGATTTCGTCCAAATCTGGTCTAGGCTAGGAAATCTCAAATTACTACGAAAAGGTTTTCTGCCCCCAATTCTTTATCCATTGGCTTTTCTCTAACGACGGAATCATGTCGTTACACCTCAGAATATGGAAATGGAAAGAAGGCCAAAAGATGGCTACTAGTTCAATTCCATGAGACAAGTCTACGAGTCACAAGAAGTTCTATGAGAAAATTATTTTGTAAATCAAGCCCAAGTAAACCATTCCACAATTGACCATGATGGCCCATTGAATGGACTATAGAGCGTAGGAAGGTCCCGTAGAAATGTTCGAGATTGGTGAAATTTTGAGCTGAAAGTTGAGTTATAAAGATGGGTCAAAGGACCGTAGGAATTTTAACGATCCGTAGAAAAAAGTCATAGGTTTTGCTCTAGATTTAGGCCCAGTCCCTCAACCTACAGTTGAGCAGTATGGTCGATAAGAATTTCTACGGTCCGTAGGTCGTAATCGTAGGGCTGACCGACATTTGTTTTAAAGGGGTATTTGGGTCTTTTTTATGCACCTTATTCCTATACTACATTTTCCCCTATAAATAAGCCCGTTTAACTAATTTAGTCCCAAAATCTACCCATTCTCCTTCGTTCCCCCAAAATTCCCAAAGTCATCTCAAAGGTTTTCTCTCCAAGGTGATGAATGAATTTCTAGGGTTTCTCAAGTGTTTAAGGTTTCTTCATTATCTGCTTGTGAGATTTGAGATTAAGGTATGTAGGGAGTTTATCAATGGGTTCCATTCACCTATTGAGTCCCAAAGTTTTCTCCAATTTCCCCAATTCAATCTCCTTAAATTGATTAGGTTTTCATTCAATCCTCATGGGTTATATTTGTATGAATTAAATAGTCTAATTTTGATCATATTATGATTATCTAGATTAATTATATTCTTTCCAATCAATTCCATATGAATCCCTACTTTGATAATGATTTTGACTATGAACCCTAACTTACATGAATGTATAAAGAAACTATGAAGCTATGAATGGTGTTTTCATAAACTTGTGCATGACTTATGAACAAGAATGTCTTATGATCTTTGCTTTAAGATCATCATCAATTCAATTGTGAAAGGTTTTCTCACATAAAGGGGCCATGGTTTTGTGGAAGGTTTTCTAACTCATGCATGATTCAAGGTTTAAGGAGCTATTATATGATGTTTGTAGCTTGGAGTAGTGACTTAATTGTAATTTTTCATGTATAATAATATATTTATGTTTATGAGAAATCTAGTAAGGATTTTACTTAGCACCGAGAGGATATTGAGATTGATGCTCCCCCATTAGTAGAGGTCAGGTCTCTGGTAGCAATATTCCTGTCCCTAACTATGTGCCCATGTAGGTTGCCTTAAGTGTCATAGTTAGTGGATCAACCTTAGATAGAAGTTAAGGTCCTTTCATTGGCAAGTAAGGACATCTCTTTTTGGTGAAAGAGCAAGATACCAGATTCCACGTTATAGCTCACGTGGTCTATGCCGTTTAATAGTAAATATCCCACTAAACAAATTAGGTTAGTTTCAATTTTTTTTATAAATATTTCCTTATGTTTTAATATGCATTTACCATATACATGATTCATGATTCTTCCTCTCCCTCCGTTTGTGGATAGTTGATCACTCTAGAGGTTTGAAGACTTGGTGAGTCCTCATACTCTGAGGACCATTTTGCTTTTATTGCTTTATTATGTCTTTACTTTCAGATGTTGTACGTGGTGTACCAGTTACATCCCGTCCATTTCCTTTGTTGATTTAGCAAGGCTTGTCAAGACTTAGTTAGACTTCCGCTTTGAAATGTCAAACTGTTTCTTTGATATAAAATTCTTTACTTTTGTCTATTACTATGTGTATATGTAAGTCAAGTGGCTTGTCTAGGGCCTCTCAGGGTCTTATAGGTATACTTTTGATCATGATAGTAACACATAGTTAATAAGGAAATAAATATAAGAAATCAAACATCAGTGCAAATAGCTAAAAGAAAACATTCCATTAAAATCGGTTACATGATAATTGGGAGTGTACATATATAAAATACAAAAAATAAACCACAGAGGAACATAAGTTGATGAAGAGATATAAGAAACTGAAGTTCTGGGGGAATAAAGGGTGGACTACAATGCACCGAATTATACATGAGAGAAGGCATCTAGATTTTGTTGAGGAACTTGTCATGGTACTCATTGGAAACAACATGTGCAATGAGTAATTACTAAGTCAAGTCCCCTACCTTATCCACACTAAAGATCCTTCTAGACATAACTCGACGTTCCAGAGTTGATGGAACCGTTAAAATTTTATTTTGAGGTCGTCTATGTGGAGTTTTGATTGAAATGAACCATTCAAGTTTAAAAAGCTCAAAAATATTAAAACTTTCACAAAACAATAACGAATGACCAGTTGACTAAATCATTAATCCTAACAAGTCATAAATGACTTAGGGTCACCACAAGACTGCTCTAAATGCTGAAAAGGGTACATTAAAGAGAAAATAACCATGATGGTCATTACATGCATATCTAGGGATAGTGAAGTGCATGTGAAATGTCATTTGTATCAACTTAGCAAGGTAAATTAGTATATTTATATACGTGTTAGAGAATTGTTTTTCTTTTGCAAGAAGAATCACAACCAAACCCTCATTTTTCTTATTACTAACACAAATTCACTCTTGTAGGTTCTATTTATGTACCACATATAGTATTGGGTAGTTGGCAAAAAAAAAATCAAATAATTTTATATGCTCGATAAAAAATGAGCAACTCAATAATTGAAAATTCTTATAAGCATACAAATGTAAAATTATAACCTTCTTGTAAACACCACAACCCAAGAACAAATAAATTTAGCTATTCATGATTTGATTACAAAGTAAAGAAATCATGAATAAAATATCTTCACAGATTAAAGAAAGAAGTGATAAAAAATTTAAAACCTACGAAAATATTGTGTTTCTACCTTTCTCTTTATTGAGAGAGAGAGAGAGAGAGAGAGAGAGAGTTCTTAGAAACCCCGGGATGTTACCCTTAATTAAATCAAAGTGAATAATTAAGGGGTATCAAATGTTGTCTTTTTCCTATCTGAGTTGTTACCATCTACTCAACTATGAGTGTTTTAGAACATAGATTGTGATAGTTCAGGTAAACAGGGGTAGGTGGTGATAGCTAAGGTAAATAAAAGAAGCAACTGATAGTTAAAGTGTGAAACTCATGAAAAATAATAATACAAATATGTCTTTAACCATTATCTTTAAAACAAAAGAAAGTAAGATAATTAAAATTTATTGACATGACAGGGAAGTAATAGTTCAGGTGAATCTCGTACCTCTATTTTTGTAATATATATTTTTTCACACTCCTTATCAACATGAATTCTTAAAATTTAAGAATTACATCTCAGTACTAGTCTTATTGAATTTCCACATAAAAAAAGATTGATTTAGAAAATTTAAGAATTACAACTCCACTCTTGGTCTGGCAGTCCATAACAAAAGTCGTGCATCAATTATTAAGTCCACTGATGAGTCTGAGATTTGGACTCATTAAGGGATTTGTTTTCATGTTTTTATTGTTCTCAATACCTATTTTATGCTCTATACTGATGTTTAAATATTTATTTGCAGTAAAGAAGGCAAAAGAACAATGCAAGGACATTGCCGGGCAAAAATGAGCAAAAAAGCTTAAGAAGTGGAAGAAAGGCAATCCTGGTGATTGCCAAGACCACTCGGCGAACCATCGAGCGGTTCTTTAGGTCACCTAAAATTCCAGCATGCCAGCCCTGGGGAACAAGCCAACTTGGCGGTGAAAATGGACATTCGGCGGACCGCCGAATGGATCGGCGACCTCGATCTTGATCGCCCAAAGTTACATAAGTCTAAGGTTGAAGAGACAAGGTGATGGATGGTGACTATTGGTGTGTGGCCGACCCTGTCGGCGACATTCGACTTACTTCGCCATTTTATCCTGAAGGAGAAAATTTAGAAGCTTATAAAAAGAATTTTGAAAAGCATTTTGAGGAGTCTGTGAATTTTTTGGGGAAGTTCCTACAGATCCTTACTCTGGGGTTTTTAAACCAATAAGACTAAGACTATTTTTTGGGTTTTGTAAGTAGAATTTTCAAGTGGGTTTTCATTTTTAGTTGATTTGAAGCATTGTAAAGGTTTGGGAATCATTACCCAGTTCATAACATAATTGGTAATTGTTTCTTCCTTTTTATGATGTGTGGATAAAACCCCCATTCATGGAGGTGTGATCATGTGATTATTTGCCCTAAATAGCTTATGGGTATTGTTGTTTAATGATTTTAATGTTGTCTTAAAGTGGGTTTGATTGATAGCTATATTTTAAATTATGAACTGTTAGGTTGTTTATATTGATATGCTTGTCGAGGTTCGAGATAACTCGCTTGAATCGTAATAGTTGTTTGAGAGAAAGCTATTGCACCTATAGTCTAGCCTACCCACTGAGATTCAGCAATTGTTGTTAAACTATAATTACCTATATACTGAAATTAGCATTTAATCGATCACATCCCTGAGAATCCTTCTCTACTTATCTACTCCCCTATTTTCGTAACTGTTGTAGTAGATAATTGACACTCTTAAATCCCTTATCTGACATTTATTGTCACCCCTTTAATTTACATCGCTTTTATTCGATAATGTTTACTCCTACAACCAATAAGAACATAATCTTTACTTCTCAACTAAATTCCATACCGTACCACTCCTTGTGGGTTTGACCCCATTTCTTGTTGGGTTATACTAGATTACGATTGCCTACACCTAGAATTGGATGAGGTGTAGTTGAGCGTTATTGTAACACCCCATATTTGAAACAGACCAAAAATGCAGATTTTGAGAAGTTGCAGGTGCACCCACGGTTACCATCCACGGACCGTAGGTCAAACCACAGCCCATGCTGGTGGTCCGTGGTTCACTACTGCAACCCCTCCCTAAACCCAACTCAGAAAATCGGCTAAGTCTCGAGTCACGGACAAACCCATGGTTCGTAGGTCAGACCACGGTCTGGGGTTTGTGTTCGTGGATCAAGAATCCTTTACCCAGCCTTTGACACGAACTACGGTCGACCAGCACAGACCTTTGTTTGATCTACGTTTTGTAGGTTTGACCGTAGGTGAGGGTCAGGAACCAGTTAGAGGAAAATTGTTGAGTGGGTCAACTTCAGATGGTCATAACTCTTAGCACAAAAGGAATTATGTGTTCCATGACCTTTGGTATGATAGATAATTGAATTCTCTTTCCAACGCCACCGAGTTTGCTAAAATCCAACCTCCGAGTAAAATGTTATGCTCGTTTTAGTGAAGCCCTGTCGGGCAGACTTGACCGACGACCCCAATCTACGGACTGTCGATTGACCTACGGCCCGTAGGTCCAATCCGTCGGTCACTCCGACAACAATTAAGTCAGGGGTCTTTTGGTCTTTTCCTATTTCGTTGGACCCCTAAGATATGTCTTTTAGACCCTAAATCATGAGGTTTTAGTCAGTTTAAGCATAGAAACATAACTAGAACTTAAATAAGTCAAATCATTAATCAAAACTTAGAAAAATTAGAGCGTAAGAGAAGAAGAGAGGTCAAGAATCCTAGTTCAAGAACGCAGCAAGGTTCCATCAGTTCCAGCCCCGAAATCTACAGATTTCTCCGTGAAATTTGTCACCATGTATGTGGAATTTCACTAGTGGGTTCCTTTCGCCCATTAGGTCCCTAGAATTCAGTCAGTTTCTTGATTCCCTTATTATGACTAGACCTAGAGTTTCTTGAATGTTAGAATTATTGGGTTCTTAGCTGTTAGAATGAACCAAATCAGATTAGTACGTTAATATTCAGTTTATTGCATGAATTTCAGAACCCTAGCTATGTATTTCTGTAGTTCTTGAATTACACATGCTAGGTCAGATATCTCAGTTATTCAGTTATACATGCCTCAGTTATTAATGCATCGTTATCAGATTAATAGTTATACATGCCTCAGTTATTAATGCATCATTATCAGATTAATAGTTATACATGCCTCAGTTATTAATGCATCATTATCAGATTAATTGTTGCATTCTCAGTTTGCATGTTCCGTTTTGAGATATCCAGTATTTTACAGAAATTCAGTCATAACCAGCTAACCACTAAATTTATTGGGAGTAGCATAATACCGAGTTGGACTAGGGTTCAGCGTACCCATATAGTCCCAGAATTACGAGCCACGTAGGTGTAAGTCCCATCTGTGGGCAACATCAATTTAGTGATCACGCCAGCATGCATCTATTCCTCTGGCAGGGTATATTGGTTCCTCTCGATGGGGCGTATACATCAGACTCCACATTTAGCTCATGTGGTTTTATTGTTGATTATTAGTAGCTCCCATAGTTCAGTCAGACTCTATTGCATTGACCACATTTACAGTTCATTCAGTATTCAGTCAACATGTTATAAATTGGTCATTGCATTCAGTTAGCTCAGTATCTCTATCATGTCCAGATTATTTAATTACTTATATGCTTTGTTCAATTATATGTTATTTCAACTTTACTCTATCCTGCATGCTCAGTACCTTTCAAGTACTGACGCATACGTGTGCTACATCTTCTCATGATGTAGGTTCAGGTTCTCCGCATCCAGATCACACTTAGATCTGTTCCCGATCTCCAGTTATGCAGAATCAGTGGTGAGTCCTTATTCTCCGAGGACAACAGTCATGAGTTTCTTTTCAGTATTTGTTTTGTCCTTTAGTTTCAGTTTTGCTAGACTTAGCTGGGGCCTGTCCCATCATTTTTAGTCAGTTAGAGGCTATTTTCATACATAGTTAGATTCAGCTTAGTATTGAGTTAATATCTTCTTTGTATTAAACTCATCAGTTTTCATTTATCTCAGTTATAGTATATGGGTATTCCCCATCTTTTCATCTTATTTATGATTTAGCTTCCTTATCAGTTTATTATCTTTAGTATGCTCATGATCATGCCAACAAGGTTAGCTTGGGATTACTTGTGGTTCTAGGTCCCGTGTCCACGTCTCGGGGTAGCTCGGGGTGTGACAGACTTGGTATCAAAGCATTAGGTTTAAGTGTCCTAGGATGTCTGAAAAGTTGCACTAAGTAGAGTCATTTTCATGGGTGTGAAGTGCACCACATATAATGAGAGGGAGGCTACGAGGTATTGTAGGAAACCTTCACTCTCTTTGTTATTCCTATCGTGCGTTGGTATGATCTCCTTTCTAATCCATCGTTATGCGCTTAAGATCATGCCTCTTCGTAGAGCTTATGCAAGGAATGCTAATGCACGCAATGCTAATGCAGTTCCTCCAGTCCCTGATCAAGAAGTGTCGAATGCAGAATTCAGGAACGCCATTCAGATGATGGATCAGAGTGTGGCCACCCAGAACAATCAACGGGCTACATTTTCGGTAAATGCCAATGTTGGGCCAGCTGCAGCCAGGGTGCGAAACTTTGATAGGATGAATCTGCCAGAGTTCTTAGGATCACAAGTTGGAGAAGATCCCCAGAATTTCTTGGATAAGATCAAGAAGATCTTTGAAGTGATGCAAGTGACTTATAATGGTAGGGTTGAGTTGGCATCCTACCAGCTTAGGGATGTGGCTCACATATGGTTCACTCAGTGGAAAGAAAACATGTACTACTTTTTCTTTTGTAAGTCCCTTTATAGCACTAATCTTAGGTGTCAGTCCAGAAACTCTTTCAAAACCTTCTCAGTCTCTATTCCAGTTGATGAACCAGTTATGGCTAGATGGGTATACAGAAATTGCCTTGTCATAGTCTCTCAGAAAGTCACCTCACCAGATCTTGTAGAGTTAGAAATGGTAGACTTCGATGTCATTCTAGGCATGGATTGGTTACATTTATGTTATGCCTCAGTCGATTATAGAACTAGGATTGTTCGTTTTCAGTTTCCAGACGAACCAAACTTAGAATGGAAGGGTAGTAGCTTAGCGCCTATGGGTCGATTCATTTCTTACCTTAAAGCCAGAAAGATGATCTCTATGGGTTATCTCTATCATCTAGTTTAGGTTAAGGATTCTAGTTTCGAATCCCCAACTCTTGAGTCAGTCCCTGTAGTCAATGAGTTTCCAGAAGTGTTCCCAGAAGATCTTCCCGGAGTTCCTCCCGAAAGGGAAATCGACTTTGGAATTGATCTCCTTCCAGATACCCAGCCTATCTCTATTCCTCCTTATAGAATGGCTCCAGCTGAGCTTAAGGAATTGAAA
>JAJOOE010008792.1:0-33311 GCA_036250405.1 Solanum raphanifolium | reverse complement strand
TCAAAACCTCCTTCCGGTCTCCTCTCAAGTTCATATGGCATGTAAGTACCAAGTATCCTATCCCACGTCACAAAGAAAGGCTGTGAATAGTTATACTTGGTCCCATAAAGCTGGTGATGGATATCATGGTAAGCGGAGTTGTTTTTAAAGAAGATATGGAAGAGATTTCCGGGCAACCATAGTCCGCAATGATCATCAACCGTATTGATCGTAGCAAATGAGAAAAAGAAGATGGAGGTACGTGGTGACATGCCAGAGACAAGGAAAGCTAGAGCCCCGCCGATTGTGTCAAGAATCAGACCCTCCAAAGGGTGGTTGTACAAAGCTCCAAATGCATATGGAACAATTAGCCGGTGATGTTGAGCATGGGTATGTTTGTACAAGAACTTGTTTTGGTGCATGTACTGATGCATAAAATATTGCCAAGTATCTAACATCAACATGGCAACAAATAACTGTCTGCCAAGAACAAAGATTGAAGTGTGTCGATCCCCACCAGATTCACCATCATCTCCTGTGACCTGCTCCATATTAGTAGATAATCAGACAACAAGAATTAGTAAAAATACAAACATAAAAATTGACATGATGTGGAACAAGAATATGAGAATCAGGTTCATGATTGGAACAAGATATGAAAAGTACACAAAACAAGTATGGGAAGTACAACTCCTCATGGCATGTACTGAAGTTACTTATCAGAATTCAGAACATACGAAAGGTGTACAACTTTTAACTCATTGATCAGAGATCAGTTGTATTCGGTATGAGCTAGCCCTCTCCTAATTAAACTCATCTATTTTCCTCTTGGGATCAGAAAAGCTTACATTTCTGCTATCATAAATGATAAGGCAAGTGCTAATTTGTGGGTCCCAGAATCACAAGCCAACTTACTGAAGTGAAAGGGAACCAAAGCAGTGCATTAGTTGAGTCAAGACTCAAGAGACCCAACTATTGACCACCCATAAAGAGAAGTGCCAACAAATAAAATAAGTTTGAAGTAGAATTTTTAAGGGGGTAGATATGAGTTAGGCTTAACTTTGCAAATTAGCCTACACACATTTCAACACAAGCCAAAGGAAAGACAAGACCACATTGTTTTCTTTTTATATCTCTTCTTTGCAGGTTAGAACAACGAATCTATCCCTCAACATATCCAAGCTCACTTATTGCAGTTGAAAAGATCATCTCACAACTTACTTTAGTCTTTCCATAATTCCAAACATATGTGAAGTAGCACGCTAGAAAGCTTTATTGGGAGGTCACAGTTAGGCCTCCTATTCTCAACTATTAAGCTGCCGTCAACTAACTTTGCAAGACAGATGGCACCAAGAAGAAGGTAGACAACGAAATGCAAAATAAGAGCAATGATTCCCCATTTTCTTTGGTAAAGGCAGATTAAGCAAATAAAAGCTTATTCTTAGGATAGTCTTGACATCGTTGTAGACAGTTTCTATATGAGGCATCTAGTAGTCTCATCCCCAGCATCAGCATCGACAGCCAAGATCAAAACAATGCCGATTGAGCCGCTTTGGCAACCTACTTTCCTAGAAAAACTTCAAGGTCAACCTTTCTTTATAAAATCAAATGACTCAAAACTGAGGTTCAACAGTTTGCATCTGATAGTTACAGAACTCCTATTTTCCTTTCATTCAAAGAAAATCAAGCCTTCAAGCTTCAGCATTTCATATAAACTTCTTTATCAAAAATATTTCCTATAAAGGTAAAAGATGAAATATCTTTTCAGTGACGATCAGCTATCACTTTTTAGGTTCAAGAGATTTCGAGACACTTCCTAACGTAAATTATAGGACCACACACGTAGACAAGCATAAAAAGGCTCCTCCTTCAGGTCAATGAAAATAATTCAAAATGTTTGAAATCAGCCTAAAAACAAATGATATTCACATTTAAAATCCAACAACATTTGCCTAGCAGTGCCAATATGGAGAACTATTATTACACCGCCATTGCATCCAAATATTCCCCTATCCATGACTCACCCCGCATTGTAATACACAACAT
This sequence comes from Solanum raphanifolium, assembly GCA_036250405.1. NCBI lineage: Eukaryota > Viridiplantae > Streptophyta > Magnoliopsida > Solanales > Solanaceae > Solanum > Solanum raphanifolium. The sequence goes on along the minus strand of JAJOOE010008792.1, from coordinate 31,286 downwards.
CCAATTATGAGTTGCACATACCATTCACAAAATCATACGACTCACCCTACGACTCACCCCACGTTGTAATACACAACATCAAATTATGAATTGCAAATACCGTTGACAAAATCATACACTCATAAATCAAATCATTTCTAAACCTTAAGCCGGCACCAGACATAAGCATTTCATTCCAATCAAAACAAGACCAAACAAGCATGTGCATAATAAGTTATCAATATCAACTAAGCCTCAATAGTAACCAAATAAATCCCCTGTATCATTATGATTCACCAAACAGGCATATGCATAAAAAGTTAACAATATTAACTAAGCCTCAATTGCTAACCATATAAATCCTTTGTATCATTATGATGCATAAAAAGAGGACCAAACAAGCATATGCATAATAAGTTATCAAATCAAATAAGCCTCAATAGTTAACCATATAAATCCTCTATATCATTATGATTCATTAAAACTGACCAAACAAACATATGCATAATAAGTTATCATATCAACGTATCCTCAATAGTTAACAATATAAATATCATTATGAGCAAAAAAAGAAGACCAAACAAGCATATGCATAATAATACATCAATACCATCTTCACCTCAATTGTAAACTATATGAATCCATATTCATCATGATGCATAATAACCTCTAAAACAAATAAAAATCAAAACTTTGCAGCAACTAGACATGATCAAAGTAACTAACCGCAAAGAGAACGGTAGCAACAGCAGCCTGAACAATCTGTTGGAGAAGAACACCTTTAACAACCTCTTTTTTTGACACCAAATTCTTTTCATCCTCATCTTTCTTAGAATGCAACCTATAATTATCCATATTCCCAAACATCAAATACAATCCTGAATATACCCAATACACAACTATTGGTAAAAATGTTCCCAAAACTTCATCTGACACATATCCTCCCTTCCCCTGATGATCAATATTCACACTACCCACCATCTCAAAAATACAAAATCCTCACCAAAATATTACCAAGATCCTTCCTTTATACCTTCTTGAAATTACCCTTAATTGAAAAAACCCAGAAAAGAAACAAAATTGTTCCTTTTTAAATCTTTTTTTGAAAATTACCCTTAAAAAGGAAAAGAAAATCACTATCTTTTTCAAAGTAGCCTTAAAAGGAAAACAAATAAAATACCCAATAAAAGAAAAACTGAGATTTCTTTGAAACTCTGTAAAAGATTCAAACTTTGTATAAAATTGAAATTAGGGTTTGTAGGGAAAGAGAAGAGTCGAGATATATGGTTTGATTGAAATTCTTTTCCAAATAGAATTGGAAGGAATTTCAAACAGCAAAAAAAATTCAGAAAAAATTTAACAAAAATAATGAATTTTTCAGAGTGGATATTATTGTTTTGCAAAACTGGACTCCTATAATAAATTCAGAAAAAATTTAACAAAAAATAATGAATTATATTATGTATCTAAATTATTATGCAAAGTATATTGATTAAAAATTATTTTTCAAACATATATATTTAATCTTGAACACCTTTAACGAAATATCTGCTTTTGCAACTGATTGTCACTATTATTAACAATTTCCTGGAAGTTGCTTAGGTAAAACACTGTCATGACTCATGAAGTAGAAATATCTTGACTTATACAATATTGATCTTTTTGAACTATATGTACGTAATCAAAGACTCAATGAAAAGAACTATCAGACATCATGGCATGCGCCATGCATACTACTCCCTCCGTCCAATTTTATATGGCACTTTTCAGATTTCAAGATTCAAACGAATCTATCTTTGATCGTAAGTTTTTCATAGATCCTTTAAACATTTTGAATTATCAATTATAGCGACTTATAGTTCTTTTTACGTAGTTTACAAATATATAAATTTCATTTCAAGAAATTTGAAAATTTCATGCGCAAAATCTCGGTCAAACTTAAACTATTTGACCCTTGAAAAACGAAAAATGCCACATAAATTGAGACAGATGGAGTATTTGATAGGTAAGGTAACTGTCATGAAAATGTAAAGGAGAAAATAGCCAAATACCCCTTAATCTATTACCAGAGTACCAACTACACACTTATACTTCACGAGAAACCTATTACCTCCCGGAGAGGCAACAAAAATAATTTAAAACTTTACTTTATAAGTATTTCTTTTATTTCTTTTTTTTTTTTTTGAATTTTTGTCCTCTTCTTTCTTTTCCTCTTTAACAGGGCAATATCAGCTCACCTCCACCATCAGGCCCGCATCATCCATTTATAACTAAGCCAACTCTCATCTTCAAATCACATACTTGTTATCATAGCTTCACTTCTTACCGATTTGAAAATTTGATGGTAACTCAAAATTAAAATCGAAAGTCAAGAGGATTGAACTTTAGTGTAAAAATGGAGAAGAATTCATTGGTAACAAACCCATTAACTTAGAAGAATTTAATTACAAAATCATTGGGTAACAAACTAATTAATGGAGAAAAACCCATTTATTGAAATGGTTGCAAGAATCCATCAAACTTTTTAGGTTAACATTGTGAAATCGAAATCAACACTAGTCTCTCCGCTAGCCAACACTGGTATCATCATTTCGGCTAACTAGTGTTGCTTACTAGTAATTTTTCAAAGCATTGTTTTAAGTCCATCGAGATTTTGTTGATATCAGATCTCCTCTAAAGGTTAGTCATGGAATGTATCCTATCTAAAAAGACATTTTTTAAAAAATCTGAAAAGCATTGTTGAAGACAAAGAAAAAGAGGAATTGGAAAATGAAAAAGAAAAGTAGAAAAGGAAAAAGCATAATAGAGAATTTTTTTTTTATATAAAAAACATAATATTACATGGCAGGGCGCGTGTAGATCACTACCTAGTGTGAATCTGGGTGTTCGATTTTAAGGGGATATATATTTCATTTTGAAAATGTCCAGGGGGTAATGAGACCTCGTAAAGTATAGGTGTATAGTTGGTAATCTAGTTATAGGTTGAGGGGTGATTTGACTATTTTCTTAATGTAAAAGTATAATAGATAAGCGTGTCATTTATCTTGGCCTCAATTAGCATTTACAATCTTTAATTTTGGGTGTGCACAAGTAGTATTAGTCATTTTGAAAAGTTGAACTTTGTATAGATGGATCAGACTCATTTATGGTTGTTTTTTTGAGCACCACACATATCACAATTGAACTTTCCAAACAATTATTGTCAGTAGTCAACTTTCCACACATATACCTTCTACTCACGGAGCTAAATAATTGTTGGTTGTAATTGACGCAATAAAATAATGGGATAATACATAAATGTGTGTGGCATAATATAAATCAATCGTTATGTAGGACGAATGTATCTCATGATATTTTGTCATGTATGTATGTCGTGTGTGTCTATTAATTCAACTTTATACTAATTTAAGTGTCTACTTACACACACCTTAAGTTGAGGATATTTAACGGTGGAATAGTAAGTTAACTAAGAGATGAGGAAGTGAAGAAAGAAACCATAATACTGTGTATTGTATGCCAATTGCTCTTCTTTCCCAGTCCACAACAATTTTAATTCTTGTGTCAACATTTAACCTTATATTAATTTATTTAGATTTGTCATAGTGAAATTATTTTTCCATGTGGAGTGTCACATGACAGAATTTCAAAACAAAAGAGAGAGGGCAATATACACAACATCATAAATTAGTTGTTTCCCTAACTATTGAGTGATAGTTCAAGAAGGAAACTCACACTCTCAATAATTCAGACATGAAACTCAAAAGATTGAATAGTTTAGGTGTATTTTTGATTCTTTAACTCTTTCATTAATAAAGGGGAAAATAAGCCCTATTATTGTTCGTCAAGAATAGACAAATGCAATTTTTGGTTTCCGGCCATTCCAAGACCAAATTAGTCAATTTGGAAAGTTGAACTTTGTATAGATGGATCAGACTCGGTTAGGGCTGTTGGATGGGACGGGGAAGTGGGATCGGGTCGGGTCTAAGATAGAGGAAATTGGGGTTTGGGGGTTTAGGGGGGGATAGGGTGTCACAACCCGATATTTTTTTTTATGTATATATAGTTTGGTATTTACCCTTGATTTCTTTGTATGTTTACATCTCTATAATTGTAACATCCGGCGATTTGAAATAACTTTAAAGAGGCCTAGAATTGGAAATTTTTCTTTTTGGAAAGAATTTTTTTTTTAAAAAATCTGGAAATTTGGTTAAGTGTGGGAAATCAGTGAGTTTTGGCCAACTTTGAGCAGTCATATCTATTAGCTACGGATGATTTAGGAGTAGTTCTAGTTATGTTTGCGAAGCTTGTGGAATGGTATTTCCAACGCCACCGAATTTTCTTGATTCTGAGTTCGTATGGGTGAATTATGTCCTTTGGAAGTTGGGCAGTTGGCAGGGAATCCGTCCGGAAATTTGTAAGGGTATTTTGGTCTTTTCCCTAGCCTTTTATTTTGGTTATATAAATGTGTTAGGCTGATTTTTTTGATCAGTTTTACCATTTTAAAAGAGTGAGAGTGAGGGTTTTGAGAGAGAAGAAGAGAAGAAGAGGAGATCAAACAAGTTTCCGTCGTGGATATCGTCGGGGGTGATCTCTATTAAGGTATGTGAGTTGTTAGTGTTGGGTTGATCCTTTCCCCCACACACCAAACTCATTTTTATTATAAAGAAAAGATTGGATATGTTGTTAAAGTTGTTTGGTTGTGTTGTTGATGTTGTTGATTGTATTGTTGAAGTCCCTTGTTGATTTGGGCATGTTTCCGGTTGTGTTTTGGGTTGAAATCTATTGTATGTTGAGGGATTTATGATTCTAAATGTTTGGGGTTAGAAACCTTGAAGTTAAGGAGGTTTAGAGTTGGAAAAATGAAGGAGAAGAGTCGGATTTTTGGGAGAAAAGGCTGGGGCGTCGCGCCAGCCAGCGCGCCCCAGCTAGGGTTCTGATGTTTTACCCCTGGCGTGGCACGTCTCTCAGAGCGCCAGCAGGCCTCCTCTGAAGTTTTAGGGCTGGCGCCCCGCGCCTCTCAGAGCGCCAAGAATGCCAACCTTTCCCATTCATTCCCCACTTTCTCATGCATGTTCCATGGTATTGTACCTATGTTTCATAGTTGTTTCCGACACTCCAAAGTACATCTAAACATCAAGAATCCCTTCATAACATGTGATCAAACACCGTGAATTCATAATTCCAATTCAAGGAAAGTTAGATTCCAAGTCAAGTGAAGTTAGTTTCCAAGTCAAGTGAAGTCAATCTTAGAAGTAAGTAAGTCAAAGCAAGTCTTTAAGGTTTTTAAGTCAAAGCAAGTCTTTAAGGTTTTCCAAGAGTCTTCATTGAACATTTTAACTTCATTCTAAGGCTCAAGTTCCAAGTGAAGTATAGAGTTTCAAGTCAAGCAAAGAGTCTCAAGTTTCAAGTCAAGTAAAGAGTAAAGAGTTTCAAGTTAAGTCAAGAGTTTAAAGTTGAGTTCAATTCTCAAAAGTTGTTAGGGAACTATGTATTCCCAAAGAGATTTTTAAGAAATGTTTTCACATTTAAAACAAGATTGGAAACTGAGATTTCCAAAGAGCCTTCGGGCTAGTTTTTTTCAGAAAAGAGTTATCGCTTTCTAAATGAAGCAAGAAAGGAAACTGAGATTTCCAAGATAGTCTTTGAGCTAAGTTTTTGAGTAATTATCTCATATCAGCAGGAAGACATATGTTTTAAAAACATAAGAGCCACTACATTTTTGGGAGTAGTATCGAGCACCGAGTTGGGGGAGCGTTCAAAGAACCCACAGCCCCCATAGAACCATGTTAGCCACCATGAGTAGAAAAGGATCATACTTTTAGATGAATCCTTTTCCAGATAGACTAGTAGATCCATTAGGCAGTTCAGGTCCTATACCTTTGGCTGGGAATAGGATGCTCTGGCAGCGTGAGGTCGATCGCTGTATCATCACTATAGCTCTTATGTGATGGTTGTTAGTTAGAGAAACTCCCACAGCAGTTATTGTATTTTCATACACAACAGTTATTGTATTTTCATACACAGCAGTTATTGTATTTTCATACACAGAAAGTATTGTATTTTTATATACATCAGTTCATTTGTATTTCTATATACATCTCAGGCTTATTGTATCTTTGTATACACACAGAGTTTATAACATGTTTTAAGCAGTCTTTCTTTATATCGCACTTATTTTAAATTGCCTTATATTGAAAGAAGTCAGTCAGGTTGAGTTGAGTTGAGCCAAGTAAGCTTTTCAGTGTCTTCCAGATCTCTTGCTAGCCTATGTTGCTTAGTTCCAGCTCGCATACTCGTACATTCCATGTACTGATGCCAGTTGGCCTGCATCTTATTATGATGCAGACGCATGTACCCAGGATCAGCATCCAGCACGCCGTTGATCCAGTTGAGCATTCCAGAGTCAGTGGTGAGCCTCCTTGCTTTTCGGAGGACTCGGATATTTTGTTCTCTTAGTTTTGTTTTATTAGGATGTTGCGGGGTCTGTCCCAACATCCATCTCAGTATTTTAGAGGCTTCATAGATAGTCAGTCAGTTAGTATTGAGTCTCTCATCTATGTATATATGTATGTAAATATTCTATTTTGAGACTCGAGTTGCCTGTTGGGCCAGATTTTTATCAGTTAAGTTGTTTATGTCTTTGCATGACATTGAGTTATTCTGTTGAGTTAGGTTTCCGCTGAGTTAAGAAAGCCAGGCCAAGGGTTCGCCTAGGGCCGGCAATGGTCTCCGGGTGCCGGTCCCGCCAGGGTGTAGGCTCGGGGCGTGACAATAATTTCATTAAGTCAATCTTTTCTCTTAAACCCGATGAATGAATTAAATAAATTGGCGGACAGCCTCGATTTATATATTTAAGTATTTTATTTTTAAAAAACATTTTAAATTAAATAAGTTTTAAAAATATTGGTAATAACCAACGGCAGGTCAATTTTTAAGATTCTGCATTGTTTTTAATTTTAATTTTGTAGAAAATCAATGAACAGTGTTGATTAGTTAGATCAATTTTTCGCAAAAAAAATGCAGAAACGTGCAATTTCTGCATCTCACTTGTCAAATGTAATTAATTGCAATTCAATATTTACTTGTAAACCAACACTAAATGTTGCAAAAATCAATTTTAACTGATCTATAATATCAGTAACAAACTGACTAAATACATACTAAATATCCATCAAACAATCTAAAAGGTCTACCAAAGTTCATTCATTTACAAAACATTCAATTACTAAATAGTATTAAAATTATCAAGTCAATAATATTCCTAATTAAGGTATCTAGGCAACATTAAACCGATGGACAATGTTGGGTTTTTTTAGATATATTTTTTGTTAGTATTGCCCAACTCTTTCAAAATATCTTACGCGTAGGGGAGAGAGCTATTTATTATCTTGTATACTCCCTCTTTATGAAACTTTTTCTATAGCTAGTTCTCACTGGTTCTTATTTTCTTCATGTTTGTTAATTAATAGAGATTCACAATAAGATTGGTAAGGTAAGACCTATCCCCCTCGTACTTATTTCTATTGAGGATTTTTATGTTAATAAAGTGTCTAGTGGTATACATTCAAAAAATAAAAAAATACTCATGTAAATATTACTATTTATTTTAGATTATAAGTTTTAAAAAAAAATCTTTTATTCTTAAATTTTATGTCTAGTCTAACACTCTCACATAATTTGAAATTTGAGTAATATATATTCTACTCACGGATCTTCATCGTGGACAAATAATTGTTGATCGTAAAATAATAAGATAATACATAAATATGTCTTTTAATGTGACATAATATAAATCAGCTTATCTCATGCGAATTATTATGTAGGCCGTTTGTGTCCACTAATTTAGTAGTAAGTTAGTTTTGAGATGAGGAAGTGAAGAAATAAACTATATATTACTGTATCTCAATTGCTCTTCATTCCCAGTCCACAACAGTTTAATTCTTGTGTCACAAGGATGTATTTCAACAATGAATTGTCTAATCTGAAAGATCGTCTCCTTAGCACGCTGCAAGATCAAAAGAACTCGGATTTTAAAAGGGACCGAATAAATTTCTTTCTATGGGACTTAAAATTCTTCGATTGTTTTCTCCATTTGAAAAGATTACCTTTTGCAAGTGAATGCGGTATGCTAAAAGTCTCACAGAAAATGATAGAAATTTGGAAGTTTCAGTGTCCTAGAGAATCCTATGATTGTCTAGATCTATTTCCGTACAAGACTCTGTATGTTTTTAAATCATTTGCCTACTGGAAGAAGGTAATTTGGAAGACTAAGCAAGAATTCAGAGCTGAATACTCTTTTCCAAATACATCACTTGCAGCCAACAAGGTGGATGATGTTAGCCCCAAATTTGTGATGGAAGTCATTGATGCTTTTGTGGAGAACCTCAATGTTCTAGTGAAGATCAATAATCCAATTTCGTGGCTTTTTGTTCCAGAACACAAGGAACAAATAGAACAAGTGTTAAAGGAGTTGAAGTTATTGAGATTTTTTGTCTGCTTTGTTTCAAACAAATGTAGTATACAGCCTACTTTTTATATTCATGCTTTAATTGAGGCTAGCCACATTGCAATGGTTGTCTGGTTGCTTTTGCCAGTCGTCTATGGCAACAGAAATCCAGACTTGACTCCAAGTGAAGTCAGTCGTTTGCGTTCTGATTTCATGGAAATGAAGATTAAGTCCATTCAGCCAGACATCAGCCGCAACAATATTTATATTGATGTCCTGCAAGCTTTGAAATCGACCATACCACAAGCTCAAAAGAAGCATGCAGCTGAGAGTGGCATTGTGGAGATTCCGACACACAGTCTGATGGTTGGTTTCAGTGATCAAATGGCTAACCTTCAGGAGATGCTCTGCCTTCTAAGAGACAATCTCATTCATCTGCCAATACTAGATCTGGAATTTCATCTTCAAGATATGGATTCTGTTATTATTGATGCTGGACTTCTTATTTACTCATTGTATGATATGAAGGGGGAGAAGGAAGACACAACGTTGGAGGATATCAACCGGGAGCTTGGTTTTGATCTTCCCAGAAACATTGAGCCTATCAAGGTGATGGTCTACCTTGTCATGCAAAAGGCATTTCAATGTAACTTGCCAAGGATTCATGGACTAGGCTATGTCGATTTTCTATTGAAAAACCTGAAGGATTTCCAAGGCCGTTATTCAGATTCACTCGCTTTCCTCAAGAATCAAATTCAAGTAATGGAATTTGAGAGCTTGCAACCTTTCCTGAAGGTTGTCGTAGAAGAGCCACACAATAAGTTCAAGAGACTGAATGAAGATTGTGCTATACAGATAATTAGGAAAGCACATGAGGTGGAATATGTAGTTGATGCTTGTATAAACAAAGGCATTCCTCATTGGTGCCTCGAGCGTTGGCTCCAGGATATCATAGAGGATATTACTTGTATCAAAGCAAAGATTCAGGAAAATAACACTGTTGACGATACAATGAAGACTGTCATTGCTCATACATCATCAAAACTGGCAAGGACTCCAAGGATGAAAGAAGAAATTGTTGGGTTTGAGGATGTCATAGAAAATTTAAGAAAAAAACTACTGAGTAGAACCAAAGGGCAAGATGTCATTTCAATTCACGGCATGCCAGGTCTAGGTAAGACGACTTTAGCCAACAGACTCTATTCTGACAGGTCAATTGTCTCTCAATTTGATATTTGTGCACAATGTTGTGTGTCTCAAGTATATTCGTATAAGGACTTGTTATTGTCCTTGCTACGTGATGCTATTGGTGAGGAATCTGAGCGTAGAGAACTGCCTGACAATGAATTAGCTGATATGCTTCGCAAAACTTTATTGCCCCGAAGGTACCTTATCCTTGTTGATGACGTGTGGGACAATAGTGCTTGGGATGATTTAAGAGGTTGTTTTCCAGATGTCAATAACAGAAGCAGAATCATTCTAACGACAAGACATCATGAAGTTGCCAAATATGCTAGTGTTCATAGTGATCCCCTTCATCTTCGTATGTTTGACGAAGTTGAAAGTTGGAAGTTGCTTGAAAAGAAAGTGTTTGGTGAACAAAGCTGTTCCCCTCTCCTAAAAAATGTTGGGCTAAGAATAGCAAAAATGTGTGGACAACTCCCTCTTTCAATTGTTTTGGTGGCTGGTATTCTGTCAGAGATGGAAAAGGAAGTAGAATGTTGGGAACAAGTGGCCAACAATTTGGGTTCCCACATTCACAATGACTCAAGAGCCATTGTAGACCAAAGTTATCATGTTTTACCTTGTCATCTTAAGTCTAGCTTCCTTCATTTTGGAGAATTTTTAGAGGATAGAGTGATTGACATTTCAAGGTTAATAAGGTTATGGATATCAGAATCACTTATAAAAAGTAGTGAAGGCAGGAGCTTGGAGGATATAGCAGAAGGTTACTTGGAGAATCTTATTGGAAGAAATCTAGTAATGGTTTACTCAGAGGGCCATTTCAGATGGTAAGGCCAAAGCATGTCGCCTTCATGATGTACTACTCGACTTCTGCAAGGAAAGAGCAGCTGAGGAGAATTTTCTACTATGGATAAATAGGTAATATGATAAGTAATGGTACTTTCAATCAATCAAGTATTTCAAGTTATATCTGAAAATTAATGATGTGATTTTGCTAATTGATATATTCACAGGGATCAGATTACCAAAGCTGTTTACTCTCACAAGCAGCATGCTCACTTGGCGTTCACTGAAATGGATAATCTTTTAGAATGGAGTACGTCTGGCTCACTTGTTGGCTCTGTACTTTTTAAGAATTATGACCAATACTCTGCCCATCGTCTCTTATCCTCTTATGCTTTTGAAATTTCACACATTTTACCACATTTCAAGTTTCTAAAAGTAATGGATTTGGAACACCAGGTTGTTATTGATTTTATTCCGACTGAGCTCCCCTACTTGAGGTATTTCTCTGCGCTCATTGATCAGAATTCAATTCCTTCAAGCATATCCAATCTTTGGAACCTTGAAACTCTTATATTAAAGGGTATATCAGCTAAGACGCTATTACTACCTAGTACAGTTTGGGATATGGTTAAATTGAGACATCTGCATATTCCTGACTTCAGCACAGGAAATGAAGAAGCATTATTTGAGAACTCTGCAAAACTTTATGATTTGGAAACCCTTTCCACTCCATATTTCTCTCGTGTTGAGGATGCAGAATTGATGCTGAGAAAAACGCCTAATCTTCGAAAACTGATATGTGAAGTTGAATGTTTAGAATACCCCCATCAGTACCATGTGTTGAATTTTCCAATACGGCTTGAAATACTAAAGCTTTATCGATCAAAAGCCTTTAAAACCATCCCCTTTTGCATCTCTGCACCAAATCTCAAATACTTGAAACTCTCTGGCTTTTACCTGAATTCTCAGTACTTATCAGAAACTGCTGATCATCTGAAGAACCTTGAGGTACTCAAACTGTACTACGTTGAATTTGTTGATCATAGGGAATGGAAAGTGAGCAACGGCAAGTTCCCTCAACTCAAAATCTTGAAACTAGATTATTTGTCCTTGATGAAATGGATTGTAGCTGATGATGCCTTTCCTAACCTTGAACAATTGGTTTTGCGTGGATGTCGAGATCTTATGGAGATCCCTTCTTGTTTCATGGACATCCTTCCTCTGCAATACATCGAGGTAGAAAACTGCAATGAGTCTGTTGTCAAGTCAGCCATGAATATACAAGAAACACAAGTCGAAGACAATCAAAATACTAATTTCAAGCTCGTTCTCAGCGAGGTACACTACTGAAAAAAGCTTTATTCTGCATGATTTTGATGAATCAGAAATGGCCTAAATTTTATGAACTGTTTTCTCTGTTATCTTACCTGGTGCCCTCGTTTTACATTTGGTTTTTTCTCTTGGTTTTCTTGCAGAAAAAGACGTTGGAATTAAATTATCTCTTGACGAAGATATATCCAGAGTTTGTAGCTGGAGCTATTTCGAATATCACATGTAATTTCTTTATGAGTTATTTTGTTTAATAAAGATTCTGTAAAACGTCCAACCGCTGGTGCATTCATTGTAAACAAAATACATCTCAGAATGTAACTATTGAACAAATTTTTCATTTAAGTCCTTGAGGTTTGATGTAACTAAAGAATTCAAGGCACACAATGTATTTCAGGAATCTTTTATCTCTGCCTGCAGTTGAATATACCAGATATAGATCTGAGACAATGTTTAAAAAGGAAACTATTATTCGACCCTATTCCTTTCTCAAACCTCGAAACCAACACCAGTTATACAACAATATATGCAGAACCCTTTAACTATATACTCTATACAAATTAAATGAGTAACTAAGCATTTGAAGAAGACAAAAATTGCAGTGGTACATACTCTATGACAAACATGTACTAACAGTATTGTCAATGTTCCTTGCAATCTTTAACAGGCTTAGCTTCAAAACCTCCTTCCGGTCTCCTCTCAAGTTCATATGGCATGTAAGTACCAAGTATCCTATCCCACGTCACAAAGAAAGGCTGTGAATAGTTATACTTGGTCCCATAAAGCTGGTGATGGATATCATGGTAAGCGGAGTTGTTTTTAAAGAAGATATGGAAGAGATTTCCGGGCAACCATAGTACGCAGTGATCATCAACCGTCTTGATCGTAGCAAATGAGAAAAAGAAGATGGAGGTACGTGGTGATATGCCAGAGACAAGGAAAGCTAGAGTCCCGCCAATTGTGTCAAGAAACAGACCCTCCAAAGGGTGGTTGTACAAAGCTCCAAAAGCATACGGAACAATTAGCCGGTGATGTTGAGCATGGAGATGTTTGTACAAGAACTTGTTTTGGTGCATGTACCGATGCATAAAATATTGCCAAGTATCTAACATCAACATGGCAACAAATAACTGTCTGCCAAGAACAAAGATTGAAGTGTGTCGATCCCCACCAGATTCACCATCATCTCCTGTGACCTGCTCCATATTAGTAGATAATCAGACAACAAGAATTAGTAAAAATACAAACATAAAAATTGACATGATGTGGAACAAGAATATGAGAATCAAGTTCATGATTGGAACAAGATACTAAAAGTACACAAAACAAGTATGGGAAGTACAACTCCTCATGGTATGTACTCAAGTTACTTATCAGAATTCAGAACATACGAAAGGTGTACATTAGTTGAGTCAAGACTCAAGAGACCCAACTAATGACCACCCATAAAGAGAAGTGCCAACAAATTAAATATGTTTGAAGTAGAATTTTCAAGGGGGTAGACATGAGTTAGGCTAAACTTTGCAAATTAGGATACAGCCTACACACATATCAATGCAAGCCAAAGGAAAGACAAGACCACATTGTTTTCTTTTTATATCTCTTCTTTGCAGGTTAAAGAAACGAATCTATCCCTCAACATATTCAAGCTCACATATTGCAGTTGAAAAGATCATCTCATAAGACCAAACATATGTGAAGTAGCACGGTAGAAAGCTATATTGGGAGGTCACAGTTGGCCTCCCTCAACTATTAAGCTTCCATCAACTAACTTTGCAAGACAGATGGACATCAAGAAGAAGGTAGACAAGGAAATGCAAAAGAAGAGCAATGATTCCCCATTTTCTTTAGTAAAGGCAGATTAAGCCAATAAAAACTTATTCTTAGGATAGTCTCAACATCCTTGTTGACAATTTCTATATGAGTAGAAACTGTCAGCATCAGCATCGACAGCCAAGATCAAAGCAATGCTGATTGAGCCTCTTTGGCAACCTATTTTCCTAGAAAAACTTAAAGTCAACCTTTCTTTATAAATCAAATGACTCAAAACTGAGGTTCAATAGTTCGCATCTGATTTTTACAGAACTCCTATTTTCCTATGAATCAGAGAAAATCAAACCTGCAAGCTTCAGCATTTCATATAAACTCCCTTATCAAAAATATTTCATATGAAGTTATAAGATGAAAATTCTGTTCAGATAACAATCAACTATCACTTTTTAGGTTCAAGAGATTTTGAGACACCTTATAACGTAAATTCTAATATATAGATATAAAACACTCTGCATAAGTAGCCTTGAGGCTTGTCAAGGCAGGAAAAAAAAGAAATTTGCACACTTTGTGATTGACCTACACAAGAAGTCATACTTCTTGCTCTTGTACTTCAATTGAATTTGTTTATTCTGTGCATGAAGGATTCATCTAAATGATCGGTAAAACAAGTAAGCTATGGATTAACATCCAAATAAAGCATTGTATCATAGTTCCTCTGACAAATGACTCCTTTACCAAAAATGTATATAAATAAATATTAAGAACGTTAAGGACTAAGATAGAACAATTTAGCCATCCATCTACCGGGAAATTCTAGGATCACACACACAAGCATAAAAAAGCTCCTCCCTCAAGTCAATGAAAATAATTCAAAATGTTTGAAATCAGCCTAACAACAAATGATGTTCACATTTTAAATCCAACAACATTTGCCTAGCAGTGCCAATTCGGACAAAAGAACTATTATTACACCGCCATCGCATCCAAATATTCCCCTATCCAAGACTCACTCCGTGTTGTAATACACGGAATGTCAACATCCAATTTTGAGTTGCACATACCGTTGACAAAATCACACTCATAAATCAAATAATTTCTAAACCTTAAGCCGTCACCAGACATAAGCATTTCATTCCAATCAAAACAAAAACAAACAAGCATATGCATAATAAGTTATCAATATCAACAAGCCTCAATAGTTAACCAAATAAATCCCATGTATCATTACGGTTCACCAAACAAGCATAGGGCATGATAAGTTATCAATATTAACTAAGCCTCAATAGTTAACCATATAAATTCCTTCAAGCATATCCAATCTTTGGAACCTTGAAATTCTTATATTAAAGCGTAGATCAGCTGTGACACGTAAGACGCTATTACTACCTGAAGAACAGTAAGAATAATGTTGTTAACTGAATTCTTCTGTATATTTTTCAGGATGTACAGCTTTCATATATATATACACATAACTGCTTACTAAGGCTTCTACCTATTCTAGGAAACAAATATATATACAAGGTAAAAGAGATATTCCCTTATTATGAATCCCTACAATTATTATGGATCTCTATAATCATGATTTACTATAATCATGTTGATACTCCTACAATCATGTTAACACTCCCCCTCAAGTTGGTGCATAGATGTCTTTCATACACAACTTGTCAATAACTCCATGAAATATCCTCCCTGAGACTGCCTTTGTAAGAATGTCTGCAAGTTGGCTTTCTGACTTG
The DNA here is from genome assembly GCA_036250405.1 of Solanum raphanifolium. Classification (NCBI taxonomy): domain Eukaryota; kingdom Viridiplantae; phylum Streptophyta; class Magnoliopsida; order Solanales; family Solanaceae; genus Solanum; species Solanum raphanifolium. The sequence continues at coordinate 16,049 of JAJOOE010008792.1, read as the reverse complement.
ACAAATGGAAACTGAATTATCTTTTGGTCCAACTTCTCTTTTATAAAATGACGGTCAATTTCAACGTGTTTAGTGCGATCATGTTGTACTGGGTTTTGAGCTATTTGGATAGCAGCTTTGTTATCACAAAATAAACTTACAGGCCTTGAACATTCAATTCCAAGATCCTGTAGCACTCCTTTAATCCATAACAGCTCGCATATGCCATGTGCCATACCTCAAAATTTTGCTTCCGCACTTGACCGAGCAACAACCTTTTGTTTCTTGCTTCTCCAGGTGACAAGATTTCCTTCCACAAACATGAAATATCCTGAAGTGGATTTTCTGGTTGATTGATCTCCTGCCCAATCAGCATCGGTGTAACCTTCAAGGGTGGCAGCCTCATTTTTTTAGTACAATAAACCTTTTCCAGGGGCACCTTTAAGATATCTCAAGATTCTATAAAGTGCTCTCATATGTTCCTCAGTTGGAGCATGCATAAATTGGCTTACCACGCTCACGGCATATGCAATGTCCGGCCTAGTATGTGTTAGATAGATCAACTTTCCCACTAGTCGCTGATAGCGACCTATGTCTACCAAAGCTTTGCCATAAGAAATTTCAAGTGAATGATTAATCTCCATTGGTGTTTCAACTGGTTTGCATGTTAACATCCCTGTTTCAGTCAACAAATCCAACACATACTTCCGTTGGCACAAAGAAACTCCTAGATTCGATCGTGATACTTCAATACCCAGAAAATATTGTAGGCGTCCTAGGTCTTTCATTTCAAACATGGTGGCCAAATACCTTTGTAGTTTCTCCATTTCTTCAACATCATTACCAGTCAAGACCATATCATCTACATACACTATTAATGCTGTAATTTTTTCTCCTTCATGTTTGATAAATAAAGTGTGGTCAGAATTACTTTGCCTATAACCAACCGATTTCATTGCTGAGGTAAACCTTCCAAACCAGGCTCTGGGTGATTGTTTAAGCCCATACAACGATCTCTTCAATTTACAGACTTTACCATCATGTACAGACTCATATTTAACCCCAGGTGGAATCTCCATATATACTTCTTCCTCCAGGTCACCATTCAAGAAAGCATTTTTTACGTCAAACTGTCGCAAAGGCCAATTTCGATTCACTGCCACTGATATGAGGATACGGACAGTATTAAGCTTAGCAACTGGTGCGAAAGTTTCTTGATAATCAACTCCATACTTTTGTGTGTAACCTTTTGCCACCAACCTTGCTTTATACCTGTCGATGCTTCCATCAGCTTTAAGTTTTACAGTGTATACCCATTTGCATCCAACATGTCTCTTCCCTTTCGGCAATGAAACCAGTTCCCAAGTTGAGTTCTTTTCCAGAGCCTCCATCTCTTCATTCATTGCTTTCATCCACTTTGGATCCGCTAATGCTTCCTGCACACTATTAGGAATAGACACTTTGGACAATTGATCAACATTTAGGGCATATGAATCCGAAAGTCTATGAGTAGATGTAAAATTATTGATAGGATATTTAACATTTACTCTAGCATCAGGTTCATATTGTTTCTTTGGGACACCCCTATTTGATCTTTGTGGTAATCGGGAGGGTAACAGACAATTTGAGAGGGAATCATTTGTTACCTGGGGTCCAACATTAGCTTGATCATTCTGAGAAGGAGGCTCCTCAGTTAATGGTGTTAACACAAGCTCTTCTAATGGATTTTCATCATCATTATTCATAGATACATTTGGCAAACTTGGAGCATCTACATTGGGCTGATCAATGGTGACTTGAGGTGTATTTAATTCTTCTTCGATGGCCTCTACTTCTGAAAAAATAATTTCACCTTTAGAATTTCCATTGTTTCCTCCATATAGCTCAGTCTCATCACTCGAGTTCTCCCCTGAAGAGATGAGCCCAAACTCCCCCTGTGTAGTATGGCTCAGTTTCATGGAAGGATACATCTAAGGATACTTGCAACTTTTTCGTGCGAGGATCATAACATCAGTAGCCCTTTTGAAAATCCGAATATCCAACAAAAATACATCGTGTGGCACAAGGATCCAATTTGTTTAGTAAGACTTTGGGAATATGAACAAATACAGTACACCTAAAAACTATTGGTTCGAGATTTGGCATATGCGGAATTGAGCAAAAGGATTTCAGTTTATCTTGTGGAGTTTGGAAGTCAATAACTCGGGAAGGAACCCGATTGGTAAGATACACAGCAGATTTGACCGCCTCCCCCCAATAAATCCGTGGCATGTTCATCCCGAAAAGAGATGCACGTACTACCTCCATAATTTGCCGATTCTTCCTTTCTGCCAACCCATTTTGTTGTGGTGTAAACGTACAAGAAGTATGGTGTCGTATTCCCAACTGGCTTAAATATTCACTAAATGAAGCATCAACAAATTCCATGGCATTATCGGATTGCCAAATTTGAATTTTATGTTGATATTGGATATGGACCATATTGTAGAACTCCTTAAATGCCATATATGCATCACTCCTCTTACGAAGCAAAGATACATTTGTAAACCTAGTGCATTCATCTATAAAAGTAATAAAATAACGAGCATTTGAGAGGGATGGAACCTTTGCAGGTCCCCAAATATCAGAATGTATGACCCCAAAAGGCTGGGAGCATTTATTTAAACTGGGTGAATATGGAACACGATGGTTTTTTGCTAATTCACATACATCACATTTAAGATCTGAAATATCTAAACCAGAAAACAAACTTGGCCTAAGTTTCTTAAGATACGCAAAGGAAATGTGACCGAGCCGCCTATGCCATAGCCAAACACTATCACGAGTCTTCTCAATCCCATTCGTATGAAATGCATGATGAAATTGTTTTTTTCCATCTTCAGTCAACTCCAAATAATACAGCTCATTTCGTTTAACACCATAACCAAGAGTCCTCCTGGTCAGAATGTCCTGAAAAACACAGAATGAAGGCCAAAAAGTTACGGTACAATGGAGTATTGAGGTAATTCTGCCAACTGATAAAAGATTATAAGAAAGTGTGGGAACTACTAGGACGGTATCAAGCGTCAAAGTATTAGAAAGAACAATTGATCCCTCTCCTGTAATAGGAGAAGTACTACCATTTGCGGTAGAGATGTCAGATTGAGATGACGATTTAAAAGTCTGTAATTTGGTGGAATCGTTTGTCATATGATCAGTTGCCCCTGTGTCAATAATCCAAGCACTATTCTTAGTAGTGACAGAAAATACATCCACCTTACCAGAAATACCTGGATGAACAACATTGGCAATGGGTTGCGATTTTTCTTCTTGGGTGGATCTGTGGTGTCCTTGCATAGCCATTGATACACTGACATTGATATTTTTTCTAGGCTTCTTTGAGAAATCCCACCAGTCCGGGTATCCGATAATCTCATAACATCGTTGTTTTGAATGTCCTTTCTCACCACAGTGATTACAAATAAAATCATTAGATTTTCCAGATGATGAGTTACTGTGCCCTTTCTTTCGGTGAACTGCCATGGCTGAGCTTTCCGAAATTGGGCGAGAAGTTCCCATGGTCTGCCTCTGTTGAAATTCCCGTCTAACATATGCATATGTACTTTCCAGATCCAACTTTGGATCCTTTCGTAGAATCTCACCACGAACTTGATCGAATTCTGCGTCAAGTCCATTAAGGAATATATGAAGTCGCAGCCTAGCCATAATGGAATGCGTGTGTATGACTCCAGCAACTGCTTCCTCCTGTGCGACTATTCGATGGTCGATTTCCTGAAAGATTTCAACCAGTTCATTATAGAAAGTAGACAAAGGTCTACCATTCTGTTTCACAGTGAAAGATTTTTGATTTAACTCAAACAAACAAGTTTCATCAGATCCATCATAGAAGGTTTTTGCAATAGCTTCCCATATCTCCTTTGCTGTGGTGAGTCGTATAAATCGCTGCATAAGATGAGGGCTCATTGAATCAATGAACCAACTCTTAACTCTGTTATTGTCAGTAATTCATGTCGCATAACTCGGATCATTCGTTGTTGGTTTCACTTTTTCTCCTGTCAAGAACCCGATTTTATTTCGTGCACCAATGCGCATCTCCATCAATTGTGACCAGAGGGAAAAATTCGTTTCATCAAGAACAATACTCGTTGGGAAAGTTGAGTTATCGTGATGGACGATGACAGATTGTGGAAGAGAGGTGGGTGTCTGGTCTCCCATTGTGAAGAAAAAAATTATTCGGGTGTCGTTTCAATTTCAATTCAATGTTGGTGCTCTGATACCATGAAGAACAGTAAGAATGATGTTGTTAACTGAATTCTTCTGTATATTTTTCAGGATGTACAGCTTTCATATATATATACACATAACTGCTTACTAAGGCTTCTACCTATTCTAGGAAACAAATATATATACAAGGTAAAAGAGATATTCCCTTATTATGAATCCCTACAATTATTATGGATCTCTATAATCATGATTTACTATAATCATGTTGATACTCCTACAATCATGTTAACACTACCTAGTACAGTTTGGGATATGGTTAAATTGAGATATCTGTATATTCCTAACTTTAGCCCTGAAAATAAAAAAGCATTACTCGAGAACTCTCCAAAACTCTATGATTTGGAAACCCTTTCCAATCCATATTTCGCTCGTGTTGAGGATGCAGAATTGATGCTGAGAAAAACACCTAATCTTCGAAAACTGAAATGTGAAGTCCAGTGCTTAAAATACCCCCATCAGTGCCATATGTTGAACTTTCCAATACGGCTTGAAATACTAAAGCTTCATTTATCAAAAGCCTTTGAAACCGTCCCCTTTTGCATCTCTGCATCAAATCTCAAATACCTGAAATTCTCTGGCTTTTACCTGAATTCTCAGTACTTATCAGAAACTGCTAATCATCTCAAGCACATTGAGGTACTCAAACTGTACCACGTTGAATTTGGTGATCATGGGGAATGGAAAGTGAGCAGTGGCAAGTTCCCTAAACTCAAAATCTTGAAACTAGAATATTTGTCCTTGATGAAATGGATTGTAGCTGATGATGCCTTTCCTAACCTTGAACAATTGGATTTTCTCTAGTATTTCATGCAGAAAATGGTGTTGAAATTCGATACATCTAATGAAAAAGAGATAAGTAAGGCATTTGATAGATTAGTCTCTCTTCAAGGTACTGATTATTTTTTCTTTCTTTCCTTTTTTTTTCGTACACCAAATGAATTGATTCATATTTTTTGCCTTTTTGATATGAAAGGGATACAATCAATTGCAGTTGATAGGAATGAGAAGAAATTTATTGTGATCGGAGATATGGATGCTGATGAAGTTCGATTAGTTGTGGGGAAACTGATGCTGTAACGAAATGCTGAGCTCTGGTGAACTCAACCATGATGGATTTCCAGAAAAAAGACAAGGTTATAGTCCCAACTAATCAACACAAATGTGCTATAGTCCTTTTGCTTACTGTAATACCAATTCATGACACACACAGAAACATTAACGGCAGTTAAGGTGTCTTATATGTGTTAGGTTTGTTGTTATGTATTAGGATTTAGGATTGTTTATCGAGTTGTATCTTTAATGCCTTCTGTATAAACTGGAGTAGGATCATATCATTGTCTTCAAGTTGGGGTAACACGAAGACTTGAGAATATAAACCTTGGGAGGTTTGTGTAGTTGTAGGAATTGGAGTTAATTACAGAGTTAGTAATCTTAAGTTGTTGTTGGCTCATTGTCGAGTAAAGTTTGGGCTAAATACAAGTCATGTTTTTTTTTTTTACATCCTTATGAGTGGGGTGTTTTCCACGTAAAAGTGAAGTCTTCTTTATCTTTTGCACTTATTGTCTGTTTAAGAAACACGTTAGGCAACTTGTTTCACTTGTGGGTACCTTTCGATTGCTATGTAAGCTTTGCACCGCTCTAACCACCCATCACATTCAAAATAATGTACATATAAGAGTAGAAATAACTCACAAGTTTATCTGTATATCTCCTAATATAACCACTGTTTTCTTGAGGAAAACAGTTCAGCTGATTGCTGCAATGGTTTGACCCAACAGATCAGTCCAAATTAAACATCTTGCATCATCTTGAAATTAATAGGAGTATTCAAGTGTATGTGAATATTTGTTATCGCCTCGTATATATACATTTGTCATTCTTTTTTACAAATTAAAAAAAGGAAAGTACATCACATAAATTGGGACACAGAAAATAATATTTGGCGTAATACATAAATAAGATCCTTCACTTGACTTCAAATTATAACTTTGACCTTTAACTTTGATAGTGTACAAAGAGACACTTTAACCAAAAAAATACTTGAATATTTCAGGCAAAATGCGTGATATACAAATGTTGTGACGTGGATAAGTGAATCACTCCGTTGCTGCCAACTAACTAAAATAAATACACCTAGATTTTTAAAATAATAAAAATAAATTATAATATAAAATAAGGTGAAAGTGAAAACAAATTTATTTTTAGGAAAAAAAATTAGTACCTCTTCCCCTCTTTCTTCTCATAGTAAGTAGCAAATTACAATTACGAATTTTCGGAGGCAAAAAAAATAAACATAGAGTGCTAAAAATTATTAAGTAAAATGGTGCACTTAAACTGTTTGATAAATTGTCTAAATGAATTTTTCAAAGATTTTTGTCAAGTTTGAGTAGCAATCTGACACCTAATCAAAATGTAAGGAGTCTCTTAAGTGTGGATTAGAGTTGTTGATTGAGAGTCTTCGGACTTAAATTATGTACTTACTTTTTATTTATTTTTCCATCTATATTATTATTGAATATGTTCTTCATTTGGTGTTTTTTGGTCATATTATTGAACAATTATTTGTAATTGTTGCATTTTGTTACTCATTACATACATGTTTCCATAGAATTTTAGTTATTCTAACATATCTATTAAAAATCACATGGAACACACATGCAAAGCACGTGTCCAGAAACTAGTATATACTCCCTCCATTCCATATTAAGTTAATTTTTTAGGTGTTTCACACCATTTAAGAAAAGTAGATTAAGACATAAATTGAATCTAGTTTTCCATTTTTACCATTATTAATTATTGTCAAATTTATGATTAAAATAACTAAATATTAATTAATCATTAATTCTAATACTAACTAATGAAGGGTAAAATTGGAAGAACACTCTAAAAATAGTCTTGAAAACTGAACAATTAAGTTAATTTATGACCATATATATTTTGAAAGAAACTCCTTTGTAAATTCCAAGTTGGAAACGACGTTTCTACGGCCAATGTTGAAATACTATTCTTGTCCTGATTAGGAGACTTATTATTTCATATATAGATAAGTCCCTTTGAGAACTAGAGAGGTTAAGTTAAAGATTAAGATCCAATAATGCATATAAACATTTGTCTTTTTTCCACAGGGGGACCATATTATATAAGTATATATAAAGTATATTTGTTTGTTGAACCAAGTCTTTCAACAAATTATATTTTATTAAGCCACCCCTTTGTTGGTACCAGCTTGCATTAAGTAATTGTCTTTGTTTATATTTATTAATATAATAGATGACACTTTGTGTTTAGGTAAAGCAATTAGTAAGTACAGTTTCCTCGAAAACACTGACTTACATCGGTCTTTGAAAACAATTAGTTTGTTTGTCTTACTTTTCTTTTTGATCTGTTTCAAAAAAAAGTATCTTTCATTTTTTTTTGTAACTCTTTAATTTTAATTTTCTATCTAACATATTGTATAAAGAAACTATACAATACTCTGAGGTGAGGAAGTGAAGAAAGAAACTACAGTACTCTGTATTGCTCTTCTTTCCCAGTCCACAACAGTTTTAATTCTTGTGATGTATTTCAACAATGAATTGTCTGATCTGAAAGATTGTCTCCTTAGCGTGCTGCAAGATAAATTTTCCTCGGATGTTGGAAGGGGTCGAATAAATTTCTTTCTATGGGAGTTAAAATTTCTTGATTGTTTTCTCTATTTGAAAAGCTTCCCTTTTGCAAGTGAATGCGGTATGCTAAATGTCTCCCAGAAAATGATAGAATTTTGGAAAAGTGAGTATACTAGAATACTTAGAATTTGTCACTATTTAGGAACACAATACTGGAACGAGGACGTACGTAGGAGGAGTCTGTATCTTGAAAAAGTTTGGGTTGGTTTTAAATCATTTGCCTACTGGAAGGAGGTAATTTGGAAGACTAAACAAGAATTCAGAGCCGAATACTCCTTACCGAAAACATCACTTGAAGCCAACAAGGTGGATGATGTTAATACGCATAGCCCCAAATTTGTGATGGAAGTCATCGATGTTTTTGTGGAGAACCTCAATGTTCTAATGAAGATCAATGATCCATGTTCGTGGCTTTTTGTTCCAGGACACATGAAGGAACAAATAGAACAAGTGTTAAAGGAGTTGAAGTTATTGAGATTTTTTGTCTGCTTTGTTTCAAGCAAATGTATAGAGCCTCAATATAGACGTACTACTTTTTATACTCTCGCTTTAATTGAGGCTAGCCACAACGCAATGGTTGTGTGGTTGCATTTGCCAGTCTATGGCAACGGAAATCAAGACTGGGCTCCAATTGAAGTCAGTCGTTGGCTTTCTGATTTCATGGAAATGAAAATTAAGTCCATTCAGCCAGGCAACAGTATTTATATTGATGTCCTGCAAGCTTTGAAGTCAACCATACCACAAGCTCAACAGAAGCATGTAGCTGAGAGTGGCATTGTGGAGATTCCAACACACAGTCTGACGGTCGGTTTGAGTGATCAAATGCCTAACCTTCAGGAGATGCTCTGCCTTCTAAGAGACAATCTCATTCATCTGCCAATACTAGATCTGGAATTTCATCTTCAAGATATGGATACTGTTATTGTTGATGCCGGACTTCTTATTTACTCATTATATGATATTAAGGGGGAGAAGGAAGACACATTATTGGATGATATGAACCGAGCACTTGGTTTGGATCTTCCAAGAAACATTGAGCCTATCAAGGCGATGGTCTACCTTGTCATGCAAAAGGCATTTCATTGTAACTTGCCAAGGATTCATGGACTAGGCTATGTCGATTTTCTATTGAAAAATCTGAATGATTTCCAAGGCCGTTATTCAGATTCACTCGCTTTCCTCAAGAATCAACTTCAAGTAATTCAAACGGAATTTGAGAGCTTGCAACCTTTCCTGGAGGTTGTCGCAGAAGAGCCGCACAATAAGCTCAAGACACTGAATGAAGATTGTGCTACACAGATAATTAGGAAGGCATATGAGGTGGAATATGTAGTTGATGCTTGTATTAACAAAGAAGCTCCTAATTGGTGCCTCGAGCGTTGGCTCCTGGATATCATAGAGGAGATTACTTGTATCAAAGCAAAGATTCAGGAAAAGAACACGGTTGAGGATACAATGAAGACCGTCATTTCTCGTACATCATCACAATTGGCAAGGACTCCAAGGATGAATGAAGAGATTGTTGGGTTTGAGGATGTCATAGAAAATTTAAGAAAAAAACTACTGAATGGAACCAAAGGGCAAGATGTCATTTCAATTCATGGCATGCCAGGTTTAGGTAAGACGACTTTAGCCAACAGACTCTATTTTGACAGGTCAGTTGTTTCTCAATTTGATATTTGTGCAAAATGTTGTGTGTCTCAAGTATATTCTTATAAGGACTTGTTATTGGCCTTGCTACGTGATGCTATTGGTGAGGGTTCTGTGAGTAGAGAACTTCATGCCAATGAATTAGCTGATATGCTTCGCAAAACTTTATTTCCCCGAAGGTACCTTATCCTTGTTGATGACGTGTGGGGAAATAGTGTTTGGGATGATTTAAGATGTTGTTTTCCAGATGACAATAACAGAAGCAGAATCATTCTAACAACAAGACATCATGAAGTTGCCAAATATGCTAGTGTTCATAGTGATCCCCTTCATCTTCGTATGTTTGACAAAGATGAAAGTTGGAAGTTGCTTGAAAAGAAAGTGTTTGGTGAAGAAAGCTGCTCCCCTCTCCTAAAAGATGTTGGGCTAAGAATAGCAAAAATGTGTGGACAACTCCCTCTTTCGATTGTTTTGGTGGCTGGTATTCTGTCAGAGATGGAAAAGGAAGTAGAATGTTGGGAACAAGTGGCCAACAATTTGGGTACCCACATTCACAATGACTCAAGAGCCATTGTAGACCAAAGTTATCATGTTTTACCCTGTCATCTTAAGTCTTGCTTCCTTTATTTTGGAGCATTTTTAGAGGATAGAGTGATTGACATTTCAAGGTTATTAAGGTTATGGATATCAGAATCATTTATAAAAAGTTGTGAAGGCAGGAGCTTGGAGGATATAGCAGAAGGTTACTTGGAGAATCTTATAGGAAGAAATCTAGTAATGGTTACTCAGAGGGCCGATTCAGATGGTAAGGTCAAAGCATGTCGCCTTCATGATGTATTACTCGACTTCTGCAAGGAAAGAGCAGCTGAGGAGAATTTTCTACAATGGATAAAACGGTAATATGATAAGTAATGGTACTTTCAATCAATCAAGTATTTCAAGCTATATTTGAAAATTAATGATATGATTTTGCTAATTGATATATTCACAGGGATCAGACTACCAAAGATGTTTACTCTCACAAGCAGCATTCTCACCTGGCCTTCACTGAAATGGACAATCTTGTTGAATGGAGTGTGTCTTGCTCACTTGTTGGCTCTGTACTTTCTAAGAATAATGACCCATACTTTGTCGGTTGTCCCTTATCCTCTCATGCTTTTTCAATTTCACACATTTTATTAAATTTCAAGTTTCTAAAAGTATTGGATTTGGAGCACCAGGTTGTTATTGATTCTATTCCAACTGAGCTCCTTTATTTGAGGTATTTATCTGCACACATTGTCCAGAATTCAATTCCTTCAAGCATATCCAATCTTTGGAACCTTGAAACTCTTATATTAAAACCTAGCCTATACAATCTATTACTACCTAGTACAGTTTGGGATATGGTTAAATTGAGACATCTGCATATTCCTAACTTCCGCACAGAAAATGAAGAAGCATTACTCGAGAACTCTGCAAAACTTTATGATTTGGAAACCCTTTCCAGTCCATACTTTTCTCGTGTTGAGGATGCAGAATTGATGTTGAGAAAAACACCTAATCTTCGAAAACTGATATGTGAAGTCCAGTGCTTAGAATACCCCCACCAGTACCATGTGTTGTATTTTCCAATAAGGCTTGAAATACTAAAGCTTCATCTATCATCAGTCTTTAAAACCATCCCCTTTTACATCTCTGCACCAAATCTCAAATACCTGAAACTCTCTCGCTTTTATCTGGATTCTCAGTTCTTATCAGAAACTGCTGATCATCTCAAGCACCTTGAGGTACTCAAACTGTACCACCTTGTATTTGGTGATCATAGGGAATGGAAAGTGAGCAATGGCATGTTCCCTCAACTCAAAATCTTGAAACTAGAATGTGTGTGCTTGATGAAATGGATTGTAGCTGATGATGCATTTCCTAACCTTGAACAATTGGTTTTGCGTGGATGTAAATATCTTATGGAGATCCCTTCTTGTTTCATGAACATCCTTTCTCTGAAGTACATTGAGGTAGACAACTGCAATGAATCTGTTGTCAAGTCAGCCAAGGATATAGAAGAAACACAAGTCGAAGATAATCAAAATACTAATTTCAAGCTCGTCATCATTAAGGTACACTACTGAGAAAAGCTTTATTCTGCATGATTCTGATGAATCAGAAATAACGGCTATAAACTTTATGAACTGTTTTCACTGTTATCTTTAACTCTCGTGGCGTCATTTTACATTTGGGTTTTCTCTTGGTTTTCTTGCAGAAAATAATATTGCAATTCGATATTTCTCATGGCAAAGAGATAGCTAATGCATGTACAAGATTTGACTCTCTTCCAGGTACTGATTATTTTTTCTTTCTTTCCTTTTTTTTTTTAGTACACCAAATAAATTGATTCATCTTTTTTGACTTTCAGATATGAAAGGAGTAGAATCAATTTCAGTTGATATGACAGAAAAGAAACTTACTGTGATTGGACAGAGTAGAGATATGGATGCCGATGAAGTTCGATTAGTTGTGGGGAAACTTATAGACAGTGGCATGCTGTAACGAAATGCTGAGCTCTGGTGATCTCAACCATGATAGATTTCCAGAAATTGACAAGGTTATAGTCCCAGCTTATCAACACAAATGTGCTATAGTCATTTTGCTTACTCTAATACCAATTCATGACACACACACAGAAACATTAACTGTAGGACCAAGTTGGGGTGGATTGGGTTATGACCAAAGTAAAGTTTGGATGGGTCAATAATCTGTTGATTCATTAGTTCGACCCATTGTAATTCATTCAAATTCAACTCAAAACGCCACCTCCAACTGATGACTACATCTGCAAAGTTAATGGTTTTGTTGATGATTTCAAAGCAAGATTCAGGAACTAGTTACTTAAGTTAGGATCTAAGGTTTTTATCTATTTTCAACTGTGATTTTGTTGGATGATAAATGGACACTTTTAAGGCAGTTCTCACACAAAGTAAGTTTCTATATCAAAAGAAAAAATATTTATTGGCCATAAACTAAAATCTGTATTATTTGTTATGTGTGCTTTACTCCTGTATTTTCAACTGCCTTGATATGCGTTACTTGAGCCGAGAATCTTTTGGAAACAGTCTCTCTACCTCCGTGAGGTTGAGGTACGATTTGCATATACTCTACCCTCCTCAGACCCCTATTTGTGGGATCACACTAGGTATGGTGTTGGTTGTGTACTTGTGTTGTTGTGGTCTTAAACTAAAATGTTTATTCCTGGAGCTAAAAATTTGACACCAAAAAGAGAAAGATCATAACTTTGTGGGATCGTTTGTTTATGTATGTTTTGTAGCTCTAAATATTCTGGAGTCTAGACAACTATAACTATATATATTGAGCTATTAACTCATTGAGTTTTTCTTTAACAGGGTATGCAGAGTTTGTAGGTAAAGCAATTTGGAATATAACATGTAATTTCTGTAAACCGTCCGGCAGATGTTTCTTACTTATTTTCCAGTGTTTGATAGAAAGAGTCTGTAACTGAAGCAATTGGGAACATAATGTGCAAGTTAGTCTGTCATTTGTTGTATTTATTCAATGCTATATTTCATAGTTAAATTAAGGAAGGAACATATATATTTGATGGAATCTGATAGTTTTGATTTAAATTATATGAATGTAAAATTTATAAATTTAAAATTTTAGATTCGTCTTTGCGTTTTATCTGTCTGGCTTCCTTGAATACTTTTGAATATTCTTTGGCACTTCATCTTTGTATGCCAGCAATGACTTTGTTTTTGTGTTAAGAGTGTCCGTGTTAAGAATTCATCACCAACTTAATTATTTACTTAAGATAAGTCCAGAAAAATCTAGAATATTCTGAAGTTATAGAGAATTGAAGGAAGATCTCTAGAATGAGTATTCTAAAAAGAAGAGTCTAGAAATGTTCTAGATAGGATAGTTCTAGAATTAAGTAGTTGGAGAAACATTCTAGAACAGAGTAGAAAATATTCTTAACTAGATTATTCCATCCCCACCTATAAATACAGGTGGTTGTAATAAAGCAAGAGAGCAAACAACAAGTGGGTGATAATTAAGAAAGAGTTGCTAGAATGTGAGTGCAAGAAATATTGTGTGTAAGAATTGTAAGATCAAAGTGGGTACTTACTTTGTATAATAAAATTCGAGCTGTGAGAAGTCGATTGTGCCCGTTTCCACAAAATATATCCAACAGGGTTGTGTGTGTGCAAGTGGGGTGGGTTGACTTTGTTTTAGTAATAGTTATAGGTTTTTAATACGTATCGAGTACGATTTGTGAAAATATATATATAAAGTTTTCATATAAAAGCAATGTATTAGAAGAAGTCGACATATTTGGAGTACTCTTGCAAGAAAGATTAAAATAGATTGATTATATTATCAAATAAAAAAATGTCATATAAGTTGAAACCGGAGAGCTTTTAGATAAGTTTAAATTATTATTTTTTATTCTTAAATGTTGTGTCTAGCTCTAGCCTTACACTTTCACATACGTTGAAATTGGAGTAGTATATATTCTACGCACTAACTTTCATTATACAAAACGTCAAAATCCAAAGTAAATTTTCCTCTTTACTACTAGGATACCATAGATTGATGTAACCTTGACCAATCGGACATATGGTTGAATTTGGTGATCATAGGGAATGGAAAGTGAGCAATGGCATATTCCCTCAACTCAAAATCTTGAAACTAAAATGTGTGTCCTTGATGAAATGGATTGTAGCTGATGATGCCTTTCCTAACCTTGAACAATTGGTTTTGCGTGGATGTCGACATCTTATGGAGATCCCTTCTTGTTTCATGGACATCCTTTCTCTGCAGTACATCGAGGTAGAAAACTGCAGTGAGTCGGTTGTCAAGTCAGCCATGAATATACAAGAAACACAAGTCGAAGATAATCAAAATATTAATTTCAAGCTCGTTCTCATCGAGGTACACTACTGAAAAAAGCTTTATGAATGATTTTGATGACTCAGAAATAATGGCCTAAATTGTATGAACTGTTTTCTCTGTTATCTTTACCTGGTGGCCTCGTTTTACATTTGGGGTTTTCTCTTGGTTTTCTTGCAGAAAAAGACATACCCAAGGCATTTAAAAGATTAGTTTTTCTTCCAGGTACTACTTTTTTTTTTCTTTCTTTCCTTTTTTTGAGTACACCGAATAGATAGATTCATCTTTTTTTGTCTTTTTGATATGAAAGGGATAGAATCAATTTCAACTGATATGAAAGAGAAGACTCTTACTGTAACCAGAGATGTAGATGCTGATGAAGTTCAATTAGTTGTGGAGAAACTGAGAAAGCGTTGCATGCTCTAACAAAATGCTGAGCTCTGGTGAACACAACCATGATGGATTTCCAAATAATGACAGGGTTGTAGTCCCAACTTGTCAACACAAATGTGCTATACTCATTTTGCTTACTGTAATACCATTTCATGACACACACACAAACATTAACTGTAGTAAAGTTTTGATGGATCAGTAAATCTGAGTTCAACCCATTGTAATCCGTTCAAATTCAACTCAAAGGTATGCAGAGTGTGTAGCTGGAGCAATTTGGAAAATCACATGTAATTTCTTTATGAGTTATTTCGTTTAATAAAGATTCTGTAAAACGTCCAACGGCTGTTGCATTCATTGTAAACTAAATACATCTCACAATGTAACTATTTGAACAAATTTTTCATCTAAGTCCTTGAGGTTTGATGCAAGTCATTAGATTTTACGGATCCTGAAGTGAATGGTTTCACCCTTTTCTATTTTCTTATGAGTTCACCAAAATGTTGTGATGCTACTCTGCTACATGTTAGAGAAATGAGAATGTTAGCACCCGAGAGTATGGCCTAGCGGTAAATCAATAAAGCAGGTGAAAACAACAAAAGCAAAATATACTAAGAGATTTCTTCCCATCTATCTAAGTACCGCTAAACAGAGATACCTGATACCTCTTTGGTTGGAAGAAGCAGTACTCAGTAAAATGGTCGAGGTGAGCTCGATACCATCAATAACAGCCCACAAAAAAGAACAATGAGAAAGTCACTGTAACATCCGGCAAATTGAAATAACTAAGAAGAGGCTTAGAATTTGAAATTTTTCATTTTGGAAAGGATTTGAAAATCTGGAAAATTTGGCTATGGAAAAGGTGAGTTTTTGGCCAACTTTGAGCAGTCATAACTTCCAGCTCAGAATGATTTAGGAGTAGTTCCAGTTATGGTTGTGAAGCTTGTGGAATGATCTTTCCAACGCCGCCGAGTTTTCTCAATTCCGAGTTCGTATGAGCGAGTTATGGCCTTTGAAAGTTGGGCAGTTGACAAGGAAATCCGTCCGGGAATCATTAAGGGCATTTTGGTCTTTTCCCTAGCTATTTCTTTTGAGGATATATTGTTGTGTTAGGCTGATATTTGGATCATTTTGTTCCATTTTAAGAGAGTGAAAGTTAGGGTTCTTGAGAGTGAAGAAGAGAAGAAGAAGAGAAGA